>JANTEX010108881.1:0-14967 GCA_024741295.1 Macrocera vittata
ATGGGCCCGCAATGTGGCCTAAGGACTGACTCCATCATGGAGTACCCTACACAAACCATAACCATAGGTCTGATGGAACGTAATAAAATATAAAAATATGACACTTCATTTTCCTAGATCAGTTGTGTGTGTGACACACCAGATATAGCCTACATCCATAACAGGATTTCAAGACCTAATATGGATTACTCGAAGAGACACAATCGGGTAGTCGATCAATTCATTTGGATCTTACTAAAACTCCGGGCAGAACAACGTATTTCCCAAACTACTACAAAGAAGTCATTGAGATAAATATTTATCGCCGGTCAGAAATGTCAACATATCTTAAACAATGGACGTTATTCATCCTCAAGGCCGAGAACAGCCCTAAATAATTCTCCTTTTTGGTGAAAGCGATAAAAATATTTTCAATATTCACTTAAGAGACAAGAAACTGGTCGAAAGCCCACTACATCACAACCAGCAGGCGTACCAGTAGAGAAGAAATCTACATACTCCGAACTGTACGCCCTGCTTCAAGAGATTGACAGATTCATGCGGCAGAGAGTAGCGATGTGTCCGTTTCTCGATATCAAAGAAGCATTCGGCAAAACGTCTCATAGCACCGTTTTCGGGCACTTGAAAATCGAGGTATTTACGGCGCAACCTGTAGCAGTGTCAACCTGTGTATTGTCAATGTTAAGAAGTGCAGTGCACTCAGCTATGGCAGGTAAATCCGCGTCTGTGAAATTTGACAGTAGCTGCTCGCAAGTGGGCGTCTTATCTCCTCTATTGTAGTAAATTGTTGTTGACGATCTTATAGGCGGGCTCAATAGGTCTGGCCTTTTACTCCGGCGTTATACAGACGGCATTGCAAATATAGTTACGAGAATATTCGAAGGTTCCCTTGATATTTTGAAGAAATGGTGTAATGAGAGGCAACTAAATCTGGCAAAGACTACCATTGTAAGGAAAAGAAAGATGGTGACGACTAGAACGCCCCATCTATATGGCATATCCATAGATTCCTCGAACAAGATAAAGTAACATGGAGTTACCTTGGACAAGCAATTGACAAGAAACATCCACGAGGACGGCGTTCTGGAAAGGGCCAGAAACTCTCTGTGAATAATGGCCATCAGTTGTGGAACACGCTATCAAATGTCCTAAAAACTGTATGGACTTGTTGTGAGACTTATGCCAACATACGTATCGATCGTTTGGTGGGAAGCTGAAAAGACCAGGACAGACTGCTAGCTTGAGCAATCAGATTGCGAATGAACTTATTTTGGGTATGATGCCGGATCATGGCATAACATAACACTAAAGAATGGTTCAATAGTATGGTATAGAGACGACTCGAAGACAAAGACGATCTTCAGAGCGGACGTTATACAGTCACAGATAGTCAAATGGCTCTAAAAGCACTGACTTCGTCGAGGGTGACACTAGGCCAGTAAAGGAAATCTTGAAAATCCCGGACGCAGAATTACTCAGATTATACAATCAGCTCAATGAGCGTGGAGTAACTAAGAGCAACACACTTCACAATGGTACTAAAGGATAGTTTGTAGTATGTCTGAGAGAACATATTATTTATTCCATGGACATACGGAAGTGTCCTGCATGGAGTGTGCTTTGTCAAAGGTACTAGCTACACCCCAAGTCCGCTTTATAAAATTCCACATATCCGTGATCCCAAACTAATCCAACTGGTGGTATGATAAAAGGCTGTACAACGGACCCAATAGCTTATTTAGTGTTGCACCATCTCTAAAAACAGTGCGCCGAACTGATACCAATCCTAAAAAAAATCATATCTGGCAAATATTACGTGTTCAATTAAATTTTGAATAATAAACATCAAACCATGAGATCATTCGTAGGTGGACCATTTAATTATTCAAGTTTTTGTTTCGTATTTTGTTTTAAAAAAAAATAAACCAATCGAAGCAATAAAAGTTGTGTATGTATATGCTGTTGCATTGGCAAATGCCAAACGCAACTGTAATCAAAACGAATAATAAAAATTTAATTACCTCCCCATATGCCAATGTTCAATTGATTTTTATCAAGATTCTCGATGAAATCGCCCAAAAAGCGATTCATTAAATCGGTGATAATGCTTTCAAACACCATATTGAAGCTGTGGTTTGGCCTTCGTCGTCACTGTATCGAAGAAACCACAGACACACTCTAGTCGTGATGATAATGAAATGTATTTTTAACTTTACACTACTTTAAATCAATCGCAATGCAACATTTGCATCAGCACACAATTTTCACAATAATTATTTATTACTATTGTAAGCAGTACACTTTCTTGAACACAATTAAATTTTGGTTTGTTTTCTATATGTGCGAAATGAAAATTCGTTTGTTCTTAATATCGATGACATCATTTTTCCTTAAAAAAAAACACTTTCATGCGGGCAAATGTTTTTCCCGTTTCGCACCCATCGCCCAAAACGATTCTGTGCTAACAAATTTTCGATCACAAAATAACAATCAGAATTAAGTTTTCACGGCAAAAATGTTTACGACAAATTGTTTATTATTGATTAGTAAGTAGTTTTTGCTGATAATATAAATTGTATTTTCATTTTTTTTTTGCACTTTTTCGGGTTCACAGATTCACGGTGATCCACCACCAACCACCAAGAGCAAAAGGAAGATAAAAACTGTTTTTTTCCCTCATAAACACACAGATCACACACACACATGCAGAGACTAGAAACGGGAGACAAATTGTCGACATGCGGCAACGTACGCAATAAACTTGTACAATGCAACAGTGACACCTATCCGAAAATATGAGACAAATGAGAAATGGAGCGGGAAACGATGCCGGATTTGAATTTATTCCCAAACTTTGTTCGAACATTAAGTTTATGGACTTTTCGTCCGATTTTAATGCAACGTCTGCCTAAAAAAAGAGGAGGACTGTTGAGTCCAATCCAGTATTTTTCTCCCGATTATATTCTTATGAACTCGAATCTAATCTTTCGAAAACAGTCGGGCAAAATAAAACCCATTTGTATTGCAAAAATAATATCAAACTGTTGATTCATTCAATCATTTTTGTGCCTATTCACATTTATATGGTATATTATATACAAATCGGAATGTATCAAAATTGCTAAAGTTAAAGTTCATCTTTGTTCGGTGCACTTTTGCCATCGTAAACCTTATTCTCAATTGTAACCGAATGACATCGGTCTTGTTCCACCAGATAGTCTTTGGCTGCCCACGCCTGAGAACCGTCTTTGAACATAAATATGGCTCGATCATCGTCGACCATATACCTAAATATGTGCGCAAAAGATAATCAGATAACTGTGGCATTCAATCGCATTTTCTAAAATATTACTTTTCCGCCTGAATCTGATTGTTCCATAAACTTGTTTGCCATAACTTTGTGATGTCTTCGGCTTCGGCACGTGTAGGATTACCGGATACTTTTACAAATGTCATAAGCGTTCGACCCTTTTTCGTGGATTTCAGCAGATTTTCGGGATTCTGCAAATCCATTTGGCTCATGTCAATTTGTGGTTGTGGCCGAAGGTGTTCGGGTAATTCGTCCGGTTCAAGTGGCTCCTCATCTTCCTGGCAATTGTTTGTTTTATATTTTATTATTATTTATTGCCTGTCGCTTCAGTCTCAGTGGACTATATATTCTGTTAAAAATTTCTGGAAAGGCAACGAGTCGTTCGGTATCTCTGTTGTTCATGCAAAAAGGTCTTATTCGCTCCAAACTGTGTTATAAACACCACGTCAGTGTCCTAAACGGAAGTAATGGCGATAAGAACTCTAATCTTACGGAACTGAAACAGTTGCTGATAAACAAATAGCCATTTGCTCCGTCTCTAAGTCTGATATACAGGCAGTTGGAGCCGTTCAAGTGAGATCAGGTGTGGTACTTGATTGCTCTATCCACAAAGAACCAGAAAGTAGACGCGTTGGCTCACCAAAGATCAGATACTAGATTGCCAATGTGATTCGCACGGTATTTTCGATATTGACGATTTTCGATAAAAAGTGCTGCTGCGTAAGCAGACAAAGATCCTCCAGAAAATCCGTGCAGCTGACATACTGATGCTGGGCTGACGTCAGTCCAGCGTCTTGACTGTTTCTGGTGGCAACGGATCGTTCTGCTCAATTTTGCATGTCCATAGTTATTGAAATATTATAGCATAGTAGTTATAGTGTGCCTAAATTCTATTTTGGTTGGTCCAGAATCAGTAGTAAAGGTGTCAGGTAACATTAGCAAGAGGTTTGGGAAAGAACGAATAGAGGCTTATGTTAGTGGTGCATGGTTAACAAGGACCGATTGCAGACAAGGAAAACTGTGCTTAGGGAATCTGGTTAACAGGTAAAAGCTGTAACCAAGGAGTTTGAAAGCGATCTTCCGACAGCCACCAGGTGGCTGCATAAGACATAGGTTCAGAGATTTATTATTAGTGGCTCGAGTTGAGACCTAATTGTGTCTTAGATCGATATTGATAAGCCTTTTTTAAGATTTTTATAGTATAGGGTGCACAACATGCCAAGTTGGTGATCTACCTAAATACTTCAACGAAACAGCAGGCAATATACATCGTTGAATTCTACAACAAATCGGGCACTGTTCAACACTTTAACCCCACTCGGCGCTCCTCATTTTTCAATTTGTTGCTGCCTTTTCAGAAAATGATCGAAACATTTAAGCCGAACTCGCTCTGCTTCAAGTGTTTGCGCCATAGATATTTGTACTAAACATGACTAAGTAAATCACTATGTCGGCAGTGACATAAAAGGCACCACACTTTAGCCCATCAAGGAGCCGCCGCCGATCGGTTGGCACCTATAGCGGTCGGTCATGCGAACCAAATTGCGCCATCCCCACAGACAAACTCTCAATTAGTCGCAACCGCAGTTAAATCAAAAAAAGAGCCACAATCATCCATGATCACCAAAGTCATGGTGAAAATGTTTGGGTTTATAATGTTACTGCAAACAGACAACATGCGGGATCGGTCAAAAATCGACTCGGCCACCGAACAGATAGTTACATCCAGAGTAGAACCGTCATTCACTGTAACTGCTCAGACTTTTATACTTGAAGTTCCCCGACATTTATATGTGACAAGTGGCAACACCTGCAATATCTCGCACTCGATACCAAACACCGTCTCATATAGATATCATCCGACGTCTTCGACAATGTGTTAACAGGTGGACTAATAGCTAAGCCAAACAACTCATCAATAGCAATCGGTACACATTTCGGTTGGGTTCTCTGTGGTGAATTAGATTACGCCCAGACTTATCAAACATCTGTTTGTCAAGCAATTAGTCAGCACTCGACAGCCGGCGACAGCTCAAACATAAATTCAACTCTTTTCACATCTTTGGCAATTCTAAGAATTGAGAAATGACTGTCCAATAGCTTAAAACAAAATGCCGTGCAATTATTTAAAGCGACTCAAACCAGGGTTAGTTTTGGCCGTCACATTTTAACCCGACCAGTTTTCGACTCAGCTCCACTTGGGAGATTCAAGAAGCGCCGCTGTGGAAAAAAGATTTAGCTCGAACAGAAACTGATAACTGCAATTTTATGGATAAGTACTTTTCCAACGAATATCCAGAATACTCCTTCTACTTGCCACATCACACACGAACATAAAGAAACAAATCTAACGACAAAGCTTCAAGTTATTTTAGAAGACTCTGTTAAAACAAACACCGGAGTATCGCTCAATGGCAAATTGATAATAACGCTCACCATCCAAGACGATCTCATATCTATATTTATGGGATGGCGTCAACGCCAACAGATCGAAATGGAACCAAAAAGTGCTGAATTGAAATTCCATTTTTTGAGTATGATCTACAAACTGTCTATGAAACTCAAATTTGGATTAATTGAACTATTGATGTGGTTTTGAAGCGCGCAGATGGACATCTAATTCTACCAATTAAAATGAAAATGACTCCATCGACACTGCTCTAAAAATCCTCAATTTAACTTCGGACTCAAAACTAATTTTACCTACAGCAGCGAAGAGCACGGTGTTAAGATACTAGAAATACTCTGGACCAGTAGTACCAATAATTTTGGATTAAACTTCGTTGAACCCCAGAATTGTCATCGTTGCGGCATTCAAGCGATTTTTCACCAGAAGAGGACGCGACACAGACTGCGATACAAACTTCACTGGGAGCTTTAGGCATCACCTTTGTAGAACTCTGAGTAGCTTGACCGTACCATACGAAGAAATGCTAACAGTTATGTCCCAAATAGAGGCTGCCTTAAACTCACGGCCACTATATCCACTTAATGACGTAACACACCGGGACATTTCTTCATAAGAGAAACAGCTATAACGATGATCGATCCAATTCTGCCGGAAACATCAACAAATCCTCTCAAGACTAGCTTCAGCAAAGACAAAAATGGCTTAAATCAATACTGAACATGCATATTGGCCAGCTTACCCTTATTAGAGATGAAAACATTCCAACAGCGAAATGGGTTGTCGGTCGTATCCTTCATGTTTCAAGTAGCATGGGAAGGAAGTGCATCACCAGAAGTTTTTTTTTTGGATTCAATGACTCACAATTGGATAAATACAGACAATGCTGGAAAAAAAAGCAATGCTCAAGTACCTACATACAGTTCCTATGGAAGGTGGAAATTCTTAGATAAATCAAGAATTTATAAACTCCGGTGGCAACAAAATACCAACCTGAGGAGATATTTGGTATATCCATCGTCAATTGGATACAAACTACGAATTTTATAACGCAAATAATTGCAGTGTTTATTCAAATTAAACTTGTCAAGAGAAGATCAAATATGTCACCAAATAGAAAGTATAGAGCAACAAGAGCTTAACACCACTTCTTCGGAAGTTTGAGGAACTAGGTTTGAACCGAGAGCAAATAATGGACGAATTTCAGGCAGAGGAGAATAATCAGAAAAACCCATATCAAGGACGTTCACGATAGATATTCTGTATCGCAGCTCTTTAACTGTTCTACGGCACCGCTAGGTGAATCAAAATAAAAAAAATGTTCGTCAATTTTATCAAACCGAAAAAGATTCGCATCCAGTCCCAATCTAAGGGACGAATATTCGAAATTTATGAGGGAATACTTCAAACTTTGACACATGGGAGAGGTGTCACAATCAGACATGAAGCTGCCATATAAAAATCTGTTCCATCTTACTCATCATTCCGTTCGAATTGAATCGAGCCTTACAACAAAATTGCGTGTCGTTTTCAACAGATCGATGAAGTCCTCAACCGGCTGAACGATAAATTACTGGTTGGTCTGACTATGCAACAGGATTGTTTTTCGATACTCAATCGATAGCGATCGCACAAAATCGTGATGAATGCAGATATCCGAAAAATGTATCGACAAGTCAAAGTAAATTCGCCCTACAATGGTTTTTAATTTGTTGGAGATATTCCCAATTAGTTATAGGACTATCTTCTAACAGCGGTCACTTACGGCACAGAAGCGGCTGCATTTCTTACAATTAGGGCCTTTCACCAATTGACTTTTGACGAAAACGACAATTATCCGGAAGTGGCGGAGATTATTCGTCGTGATTATTATGTAGACGATGTCTCATCGGCTATACTTCTATACAACGCAATCTAATCGAGTTAGCAAGTCAAGGTGGTTTTGATATACGAAAATGGCACTTCAGTAGTCTTGACCTTCTGAAAGACGTATCATCCAACGGGCTTTAGAGTCAACCTCTAATCGATTTAATGGATCAAGGCCTCTGGACATATTTTGGAACACAAGTGACGATTGCTTCCAATTCAAGATATTCCAGTCACTTGATCTTTCTTCTGAAATCATAAAGCGAACAATTCTATCCTCAATTGCAAGCAATTCGATCCATTTGGATCGTGGCGAAAGTTATATTACAAAAGTTGTGGCTTATAGTCCACTATCCCTGGATGACGCTGTTCCAGCCTAAATTGCTACAATGTGCAGAACGTACATGACCCAACTGCACACCATTTCGTACATTAGAATCGATCGGTGGATATGTGTATCTACCATCTCAAGCTTCGAAATGCATGGGTTTTCTGATGTGTCTAATGATACCTACTCAGCAGTTGTGTAGTCGCGCAGTGTTTCGATGTGAATTTGATCAGAGCAAAAACAAAAGTTAAACAATTAAGCACGCCCAGGCTACAGCTGAATGGTGAATTAGGTAATAAAGTCAAGATATCTTTAATTCAAAGAATTAACTTGATTAACGCCTTTTCTGGTGCAACATTGGTATAATTGCATGGATCAAAGGGCATCCAAACAATTGGAAAAACTTCGTTGCAACACGGTTAACCGAAATCCATAAATGTACTGAAGCTGGTACATGGAATTTCATTAAATCACATGACAATTCCGCCGATTATGCATCGCAGAGGGTGTATCCGGCTAATTTGGAGAATTACGCGATTTGGTGGCAGGAACCGAGTTAGTTACGTCCACCAAACGAATGTTAACCTTCGTACAAAGACGTTCAGCTTAAAACCAAAAATGAATAAATGGATCGGTTAATGCATTCGTTGTCGTTTCGGACAATACATGGCGGTTCGTGTTGAACAAATTCTCGTCGATGGACAAGGTTACACGTCTCATTGCATACTGGAGACGCTAATTTCATAACCTTCAACTGAGTGGCATCGAAAGTCGTTTAGATATTCTATCGGTTCCTGAGCCACGAGATGCGCTAGCACAATTCATTCGGCAAGTTCAACGACATGAATTCGGCGTTGAGATCAACTACTGAATTTCCGGTGCGCAACTTCGAATTGCTTCCCGAAATCCCAAGCTGATGGCGATGGACTTTTAAGGGTCGGCAGGAAGCTATCCAAGTCTTGCCTCCCCACAAGGGAAGTTTCCTATAATTCTCCCACATTTCTAATTTGAATTATTTAAGTGGCACATTTTACGACGCTTCGTGGTGGTCCTAATCTTATGATGGCGCACATTTTCAAACAGTATTGGACAGTTGAACTGAGAAAGCCCATATAGCGAAGTATTCATTCGTGCGTGTTTTGTCACCAATACCTATGCCACCAACCGAACCAGATCATTTCTCGACCATCGGTCCGAGTGACACACGCTAGAGTCTTCCTACACACGGACGTTTATTTTGTCGGACTCATTGTAAGTAAGAAATACAAGGGTAGATGCAGATCGCACCTCAAAGGCGTACATCTCGGTATTAATTTACATGGCAACCAAAGCAATACATCTTTTGAAGTTGTTAGCGACTTATGCAGCCAGGCGTTTATTGCGGCACTTAAAAGATTTGCCGCTGCTCTGACATGTACAGCGAATACGGTACGAACTTCGTAGGTGCTAATAAGGAATTTAAGGTCATTGAAAACCATCTGCGGAAAGAGCAATCCCACTCTTTTTTGGCCAACGACGCACTACATGTCACTTTAATCCTTCAGCTTCGCTACATTTCGGTGGTCTTTGGGAGGCAGGAGTTAAAAGCGTAAAACATCATGTTCGACATATACATCAAACCATTTTATCTCAGATAGAAGCTTGCCTTAACCTGCAGCCGTTACGTACGCTCACAGACGACATACATGATTTGGAATTTCTAACACCTGGACACTTTCTGGTCGGCGAACCCATGTTAAAGGTTCCAGCGCAAAGTCTAGTTAAGTTACCAGTCAACCGTCTATCTCGATTGCAGCTCATTCAGCAAAACTACCAATCGTTTTAGAAACTATGGTCATCTGAATACCTGTCGCGATTGCAGCAACGGCCAAAGTGGATAAGGAGTTCACAAAATCTTTCCATCGGCCAGTTAGTACTTATTCTCGAGGACAACGCACACCCTCTTCAAAATAAATTGTCGGACGTATTATCGCCATCCATCCTTAAAATGATGTCAAGGTCCGCGTGGTAACATTCAATTCACTTCGATGCAGAATGTTCGTCCAACCGTTCTCATTGGGCAAGATAATTTCCGATTGACATTATCTCGCCCAACAATACGAACTTCACATGTTTTGCGATGCCAGTGAGAAAGCAATGACAGTTTTTGGATACTTCCGTTTTGAGTATACTGATCGAGGGGAAACCACTCGACAAACATCTGTCCCAAAGAATTCCTCGCTAAAAAGAATTTCTCGGGAATTTCTCAAAATTCCTCAAAATTCCTCGGGAATTTCTCAAAATTCCTCGGGAATTCCTCGAGCATTCCTTAGAATTCTTTAGAATTCCTCAGAATTCCTCTAGAATTCCTCTAGAATTCCTCTAGAATTCCTCGAGAATTCCTCGGGAATTCCTTTAGAATTCCTGGGGATTCCTCGGGAATTCCTCGAAAATTCCTCGAGAATTTCTCGAGAATTCCTCGCGAATTCCTCGAGAATTCCTGGGATTCCCAGGAATTCCTCAAGTAGTTACCCCTCGATACTGATAGAGTAGATGTTTTATTCATCACATCGATTCAATTCAAGTCACACCATTGAAAACATTACCGATTCCATGATTCGAATTGCAAGCAGCTGTTATGGCAAGTCAATTAACGAAAAAGATAAAATAAGAACATATGAAATAAAATTATTAAATACAAGCGTTTCGTCAGACTCAAAGAATGTCATATGTTTTAAGATACGATCAGAAACTTCAAAGTTTAAGCAATACGTGGCTAATGGGACGTTGAAGATTGAACGTGTCGGACGATGCCACGCGCGATTCAAATAAAACTGATTTCAGTTTAGATGAACGATGGTATCGACGCCCAGCATTTTAATACAAAAACAAAAATGAGTGGTCAGTTGAGAGAGAAAAATTGAAATCTCAAATGATGATAAATTGGAAATCAAACACTTTGCAGCAACAATAGTAGAAAAATTCAAAGAAGACATTGAAAATTGTCTGAAAATCAGAGTAAATGAACGAACAATCGAGTCATCACATTTGGAGGAATTGACGTAAAAACCAGTAATTTTGGGACCAAAACATTTGTGTACTGCGTTGTTGTTGAATTGCTTTTATGAAAAATCAAATCACCGAGGTCAAGTAAGAATTCTCAATGAATTGCGACAAAAATATTGAATGTCTAAATTGTCGGGCAGGTCTAAGACGAACATGGACAAATTACCAGCAATATAAGAATCGCAAAGTTACTTCTCATACACCCATGATCGGAAAGCGTCCGCGAAATGATTTAATCAGAGTGGACTATAATAAACTAACAACCCATATTGTAGAGTAAGGAACTTAAAGAGCTTAGGGACAGAGCGAGACGATCATTTGCAGTTTGGAAACGAGCTCGCGAGGACGAAAAATTGGAAATATATAAAAATAATCTCAAAGCCTTCAAAAGGGAACAACGGGAAGTAACTAGATCATCTTGGCAAAAATACTGTGGCGGTATTGAAAATTCCAAGGAGACAGCAAGACTTAGACGTATTCTTTCTAAAACTAAAAACAAGCATGGAGGAAGTCTAGAGTGGTTTTAATTCCGAAAGCAGGAAAGGTACAACAGTTATTTCTTTTAAAAACGATGTATTAGGTACTCGAAACGCACGTTAAGGAAAATCTCAATAGCACACTTGTTGCAATAACTCAACATGCATACACAAAAGGGAAGCTCTTCCTTCAGTGGTAGGAATCATAGAAAATCACTCGTATCTAAAGAATACACACTTGCAACATTCTTAGACATTGAAGGAGCCCTTAAAAATGTGACCACAAGAGCTATCACTGATGCGCTTGGCAAGCCTAACGTAAGGAGGGAGGTTTCATGACGGTTATATACGCTGTTTCAGAATTGAAGCATAAAAGCTGAATGGGGAGGCAGTAAAATGACAAAAACAACCAATGGAGCACACCACATGGCTAAGTACTTTCACCAACACTGTGGCTTCTGGTTGTTAATGAAATGCCTATGATTCTGTCGAACACAGACGACCTAGTACTACTCGCATCAGGTATTGACCTGATGAGACTATGAGAAACAATGTTGATTCCCACTGGAGCGCTTACAAAAGTGCTCAGAGAGAATTTAAACAGTTAGCTCGTAGAAGAAAACGTGATTGTTTTAGAAAATTCTGTGGAAAGGTTAAAGGGGCTAAAGACGTAGCTAAACTTCACAGAGTTTTCGACAAAACTAAAAGCCCAGCAGAAGTAATTATTAGGCTCAAGGAAGGTCGCTTCACTTGCAGCGCTGCTCAGACTGTGGGAGCCCCAGTGGACTCTCACTTTCCGGGATCCAATGATATTCCTAATGACGATAATGCTGAGGGTGATGAATCAGATGCTTTCAGTGGCATCAATAATTTGGAAATGACTCGGATGCTCTTTCATGGACGATTAAATCGTTCTCGCGATTCAAATCTGCCGTTTCGGATCGTATCTTTCAGGCACTTCTTCAAGAAGGTGTCGAGTGTCTTCGGGCAATTATTTTGAGGGTGATGAGAGCTTCGCTTGCTCATGGATCTATCCCAAAGTCCTGTCGCGTATTCATACCGAAACCTGGCCGTGCTGGTTATGCTAAACCAAAGTTTTTCAAACTTATATGTCTAAGTTCATTCGATCTTAAGACACTAGAGCGATTGGTGGATAGGCACATAAGATGTACGAGAAGGTTAAAATGTGCAAAAGATCTCAGTAGGCATCAACATGCCGTGAAGATCGACGGACTCTGTGCTTCATGCACTTGTCCATAGGACCGAACTGCAACGGGATGTCAAGAATATTGCAATAGGTGCATTTATTGACATTAAGGTGCTTTTGCCAACACAACTACTGGCACAATCTCGTTTCTAGCAAGAGAGCATGGCATCAACCCACATCTAAGAGGGTGGATTATTGCCACGCTGAGTTGCAGGCGGATTCTTGCTAAAGTTAGAGGTTGCGAGATAGCGGTCCACGTAGAGAAATCGACAAAACCGGTGTTGGCAATCCTTAGAGACTTGCAGAAAGACTAAAATATTTTTGAAAAAACCAAAAAGATCATTGGCGTTGACACTACTTGAGTTTAGTAGATGGCAGCTTAGATTGTAAGCAATGCAGCCATCTTATAGTGACGTGCACTGTTGACTCTGCGAGTTCTCATGCATGTGGTTTTGACGAGGAGTTGGCAAAACATTTTATCTGAGATTGCCCAGCACATGTACTCGCCAGACTAAAAACTCTGGGTGGTTTCACTGTACTACAGAGGATGTTGGTCAAATTGGGTTGCGAAAACTACTGGCTTTTTCAGGCACCGCACCGGTTGGACGCTGATGTGGCATGAACAACTACATGACTTGGAATTTCAATCATGAAATCTAGCGGTTGTAGAATGGGTTGGGGTATGGTACAATGGACCGCTTTAGTCTCAGTATCAACTGGGATTTCTTTCCCGGTGCCCATGGTACTCTATCTATCATAGGGTTGTTCACTGGTGTCGATGATAATTAATAAAGGTTGGCTTCCGTAGAATATCAATGAAAATCAATTTTCTACAGAAGCCAAGTTTTATAATAATATGCATCCAAAAGTCGAGAAGAACTAATTCAATCAGCTTTGGTAACAATGTATACAAGAAAATTTCTTCTATAAAACGTGATGGTTTGCGTAAATTCTGTGACAAAACTCCAAAGAGCAAAGGAACCTTTGAAACCAAAATATAGAATTATAGAAACAGGCATGAATTCAGAGGAAGGCAGTATTATTAAGATAGCAAAGAAGCTGGCCTATGGTGAGTGAGGTCCGATGGGGTTAGTCTGAAGTAAGCATTAATGGAAATTCACTTTTCCGGCTCTAGCGATGTCGAATTAAGAAATGAGTCAGAGGAGAAAATTAACATTGGTTCCTTTGGCTTAAAAAAAAATGATAAATTGTTTTGGCTAGATTTTCAACACTTCCTCAACAAGTAGCTAAAATACTGAAGCCATCGCTTTTAATCCGATAATTTTCTATATTTTAACCCGATACATTCAAGTAAAGTTGCGTAGCGTGTTGCTTTCAGACTTAAATTGAATAATGTTCAATCTGAAAAAGAAAATCCATCCAGGTCATAACCGGATCTGAAGTTTATCGAACGCACTGTATGACTCATTAAAAGTAAACAGATCATATGTCAAGCAGATTTAACCAAGACAAGAACTAAAAAAGCAGTTATATCTGATATATCCATATATCTACTGTACTGACGTATTAAAGACGGAAACTTTATTGGCCAATTTTGGATAAGCCAACGCACATGTCCAGAAGTTTATTAAGGATGGGCTTAAAAAACAAAAATGTTGGCTTTCACTTGTGACATGCCGGTAGTTAAAATTTTTTAACCCAATGCTGATAAATCACCTGCACCTATATGTCTAAAGTTGGATCTTAAGAGTATAAAACATTTTGTTGGAGATCTAACAGGGCATTGTCGTCATGTCTTAAAAGTGGACTAGATGATGAAACAGCGAACTATATCTCATTATCTCGTATGTTTGTGTTGAATTTTTATAAAAATCTTGTGAGATTGGTAGAGATAACACAATTTCAGAACTGTGAAAGAAATATTATCAGCATTAAATTTGAGTTTGAAGTAAAAAGGTACTCCATGTGAGATATGAGCAACCTTAATTATTGCAAATGTAATTTGTGTGAAAAATGCAATATACCAAAAGAGAATTATGTGTTTTTGTGGCGAATACACAGTATATTTTGCAGTACACTACAACTAACAAATTTGTGTACCTATTTACCATAAATATACGTCACAATCCCTTGAGTTATTTTGTAAAACTAACATGCATACAGTTTTTTAGGTGTGCTAATCTGACTGGATGGGTATATTAAGACATACGAGTATCTAAATTCACTTTGACAAAATATCCTTATTGTCTGTTTGCAAACTCTATTAACCGTATCATTTGGCCGCAGAAGCTTTTATATGCTCTTATAGCCATGTGTATTGTGTAATTGAAGCGTAAAAGGAATAGGTGCATATATTTAAAATGTTCT
>JANTEX010109992.1:0-14966 GCA_024741295.1 Macrocera vittata
AATTTTTAAAAGCCGTACAGGCCATTTAATATGACTGAATTTTACATGAAAATGACCAGAAATCAGGCAAAAGTGTAAGTAGAATATATGAGACTGGTAGCCAAGACACACAATATGATACCTTTAGCAAAGACACATTTCTTAGTGGGTTCACGCATAAAAAAAAGCTTTCAAATGAAAAAAAAAGTTCCACATGAGCTTTTTTTACCACTATTTGTGTGCATTGGGTAAAAAGCTTTTCAATAAAAAAGTACCATATGTACTTTTTTTACTTAGAAAAAGCTTTTTTTTTTGGGGTGGTCTGTTGAAAAAAGAAGCTCAACAAAGACACATTGGTTAAAAAAAAAAAAAAAAAAAAAAAGTCGGTGCTTTTTTCTTGGCTAAAGTTGAGCTTCCAAACCTAAGCTTCCATATTGAAAACTGTGACGAAAAGATTTAGCCGAGACCTATAAGCAAAAAAAAAGTATATAATATATTTTCTAGCATTCAAAAGCACAAATTACTTTCCTAAGCAGCGGAACAGTGGATAAAAATGAAACTACATCACCGTTTTAATACATTTTTTTTTCCAAAAATTATGAAAGCCTGGTATCTGATTGAAAAGAATTTTGAAATTTGCTCTGTTAATTTCAAGGTTAAGCAATGATAAATAAAAATGTACTTGTAAAAGCAAATATTTTAAAAGGTAATTGAACTTTTCGTAGCTGCAAAATAAGCAATAATTAAAAAAATGTAGGCATATAAAACATACAGAGCTTGCAAAAAAACTTTAAATGTAACAATTAGCTTACATTTTATAATAATGTTTCAAAGGTTATTGCTGGTCATTGATTCTACTATTTAAAAGCAAAAGGTAAGCAACTTCAATGATTTGTAAATTATAATTGTGAAATTATATATTATTTTCCAAAAGAAGCAAAATTTTTTTTAAAAAGGTAGCATTTTAGCGTACATTTTTAACAATATTTTATAGGTTATTGCTGGTCATTGATTCTACTATCTAAAAGCAAAAAGTAAGCAATTTAAATTATATGTATATTTATTTTTACAAAATAAGCAAAAAAAAATATACTTAAGCAATGCATTTGGTCTTGCATGCTTCATTATTACCGTAAAATTCAAAGTGAAAACCTTTAAGTGAATCCTTTAAGTGAAAATTTATTATGGCCAACAACATCAACAACAAAAGAGGCGGTAGTTTCGAGGGCTTAGTTATTACGGTAATTAAAAAAATAAATAAAAATAACATAGAATTTATTAAAATTTTCTAATTTATTATAGAAGCGACAAAAGTCGAACAACACAAACGCAGCTGATTCATCAGACGAAGGGTATGGCAACTTATTTATTGATGAATTTGATTCTCCAATGTCAAATGAAATGCCATCAAAACCAGGAAAGAACCAAGAGGTAAGTTTAAGAAAAAAAATCTTATAACTTAAATAAAAGAATAAATCAATTTGTAATTTGTTATTACAGAACACACAACAAGATGATGTAATTGGTGTTGCTGGTACTTCGCGAGGGGTTAAAACTCCCGCCACCAATGTGTTGGATTTGAATCAGGGACCAGCGGTTATAAAAGATGTGAGTTTTTTTTTTTACATTTTAATTAAATACCATAAAAGACTTATCTTAAATGAAAAAAATATTTAAATAGTTTTTTATTAATTAATTTATTTATTTTTTATTTTTTTTAATTTGTTGCAGAGAAAAGAGGATGGCCTAATTTGTGGGTTTGCTATGCCGCTCAATAATTCTGAGACGAAAAGAATAATGATGGGGATGAACCCGAAAAGAGCATTTCACTTTGAATACCGCATCTATATGGCAAATGGAGCGTATTTTAGAATCACTCTACAAGAAATCGAGATGCTGATCGAAATATTTGGAAAAATTGGCGAGGATTCCCCGTACAGACTCTCCAGAAGCCTATTTGTTACGAGGAAAAACAACAACAACATATTCTGCTTAGAGCGTCAAGCGAAGTTGAGCGATAATTCGCTTAAATATATATCTTTGGGCTTGGTAACAATTGAAACCCTGGACAACATATTTCCTGTCCTCAGAATGACCGATGGCGGTATAACGCAAGAGGAAGCCCAGAAGCAGCTTGAGGCCCTATTCATGAAGATTGGCGGACGTTTTAATTTCTTGGTCCCATCCGAAAAGGAATTGATAGATTGGTATGCAGACAATGCAAAAACATCAAAACTGGATTTTTTTAGTATTGAATTTGATTTAATGCTCAATTTTAAAAACTTCTTGAGATGTGAAATGTTTAAATATTTTTCTACATTGATTGAAGAAAACAAGTTTATGTTAGATGAAATAATTTTTTAATAATTTTTAGTTTTTATATGACATATTGTTATAAATGTATTTTCTTACACAATAAACATTCAATAATATATTTTTTCAAAAAATCAAATTTTTTAATCGCAGAATCCAAAAGGCAAGGTTTCAAAATTTTCTAAACGGCGTCTCTTTGTGTAGCAAACATTATATTTTTTTTGCCTCTTTGTTGAAAATATGTTGCTGTCACATGTTCTTAAAATTTTATTTTCTTGGACAATTATTTCTTGAGATGTATGAGTATTTAGTACCATGTCTCTGATAGTTTCAAAATTAATTTTAACAGAATTTTCATAATTAAGTGTGATCCCCTTTACCTTGCATATGTCATATGTTTTATTTGAAGCCGGTGAAAAGACTCTATACGCATAATTTTTTGGCCCGCCACTAACAAATTCTGTAATATAACTATCTGATCCATATGTTTCAAGTTCATTCGTCATATCACCTAAAAAGTCGTTTGTGGTTGGCATTATTTCCCCATCTTTTTGAGTAAAAATAATGGAGTCAGTATCATAGTAAATTACACGGCTACCTAGCAGATTAAGATATTTATATAACTCTAATCGTGCACCAGTCGTCGTGTAAGCAGCTATAACTACATTTACGTGAGGCAGTGGTTGAATTGCGTCTTCTTTTTGTTTATATGATAGCAACATTTTTTCTTCATTTATTATTATATAAGACTCGGCTTCAATTGAAGGGTCCACTAGACGTTTGGCAAGTTCATGGTGTGAATCGATTAAAGAAACTTTTGTCATGTTTTCTCTTTGGCCAAATTTGCCCCAAAAAGAATTAAGCTGAAGTTTTGCTAGAGCTCTTAAGCCAGGGTTTATTTGGATTTTCTCTGGGTTAAGGGTAACACCTTCTGTGCATTCAACATTTTCAATATATAAATATTTTGAAATATCATCAGTGCACCATTGTGGCCATCCACTGTTAGTTGCTTTTAAATTATAGAATTTATTTACATACCCCGCAAAGAGGCCGCCAGATTTTGAATTTCTGTTATATTGAACTATCTCATATTCCCACATTTCGTAAACTTTTAAAACAGCATAGCCCTGTGTCAAAGCTTCGCGCACTTCATCAATTACCCATGTACCAGTAAAAGATCTTTCAGCATCGTTATGGTTACATGCATTTTGTGCCGATGCAATGGCACAAGAACGACATAAAAAAAACATAAGTTTATTGTGCATCCTCGCCGGTAGAACTGGGAAATAGCATTTTCGCGGTGGAAGAACTAGACATGTTAAAAGGCCTTCAAACGAATTTAAATCTTTTTTATTACACTCTTCGCCAGTTATGACAACGGGGTGCCCAATTGGGTATTTGAAATATTTATTTATGTAAGGATAAAGTGAACAAATATCAAAATAATGAATTTTTTCTCCGTCTACTGTTTTATGATATAATTTAGATGCATTTGTTCTGCCACCAAAAAACGCATCTCTAGGATTTAACGGTTTACAAGTTAAAAGAGGCGAAGAACATGTAATTTCATTAATTTCTGGGTTTTCAAGTAATTGGTTCATAAAATCGCACTCATAGATATAAGTTACATTATAACCAGAATTTCTCATTATTTCAAGTTTTGCTGCTGTTTTTTCACGTCTAGCTACTAAAATTTTTGTATTTAGATCACTTCCTGCACCTGGTATTGCGTGTGAATAGCATTTTATACAACCGTGGAAGTAGCAGCCGAAAAATTCAAAAACAGTTTTGGATTCGTGGTGATAACCGTCTACTTTTAAGTTTTTATCAATTACTGGCTCTTTTCCTCGGCCAGAGTGTTGAATGGTTATGTTCTTTGAATGTTCCATCCATATTAACCACTTTAATCCAATATACGATTGATTATCACTGAACCTATAACCGTTTTTGGGTATAATACCAATAGTATCAGGAAGGAGATAATTAGCTTTGAAAACCTTATTGCAAGCACTTGCTATAGTGTTAGCATCTATAAACGGATCTATTTTATTTTCAGACCAAAAGAGTTCCATAAATTTTATGCATGCTATACGTAATATTTCAACATCTAGATGACAATATTCTTTAAGTTTTTCCTTATTATTAAAAGTAGTTTTAGCTTCAACTTGCTGACTGTGCCACTGAATAAGTTCGTTCCTTCTGCTAGGTGGAAGTGTATCAGGGGAAAAATATTTCAAATCTGGTATTGTACCGTTATATGTCATATTTTCTCTAGTATTAAATAGGTGCGGGTAAAATCCCTTATAAGTTGGAATGTCGAACATTTTTGGTAATTTAGCTAGACTGCAGCCAAAATAACTTAGAGAATCAATAAATTTAATTTTTTTATTTATGTGAATTGAAATAATTTTAGTTCCATTAATAATAACGTCAGGAATTCCAAATCCACCGTTATCATATAAAAACTTTAATATTAAATGTCCATCATACCCAGACATATTATGCGCCAAAAATATAACATGGTCGAACCTCTTATAGAAATGTGGGGTTAAATAATGTGATAAAAAAGACTGCACACAATTTTCGTTATTAAATACGTGTTGTCTTTGCCCACATTCATTGCAATGTACTTTTAAATCCTTTTCCGAAATACAGGCACTGCAAGCTTGATGCGCGATACACAAATTAGCTTGATGGAGAAATTTATCTGGACTTTCGTCTAGCGGCTGATTTTGTGTACATTCAAAGTCATAGAAAATATAGAGTATCTTTGAATTTTCTTTCCGGCGTGTTTCATATGGTTGCATAAAACATAAATGATTAGACACTCTATATTCCTGGCAAGTTTTACAATAGTTTACATTACATACATGCTTGGACTTTTTACTTTGAATGTATGTAAATTTGCAAAGCGAACATTTTTTAAAGGAGTCACACAGAGGTCTTGATTTGCCTTTGCCTAATGGACGTAAATGGTTATTGAAACAAATCTGTCCGCGAAAGCCACGGTTGCATTTGGTACAAATTTGCAAGTCATTGACTATACTACATGGAGGTGATTTTAAGCAGCAGCTACATAAATTTATGCATTTTCTGTGGTATATTAAATTTGAATAAGAACGATGACAGTCTTCACAATAATAGTGCGCGGAAAACGCTGCTGGAAGATTTTTAAGAGGTAGAAAGTGATTATTTTCAAACAGAATATGTAATCTTGGTACAGATTCTAGAATGTTTTTGTCTTCGAAAAGAATTAGATTTCCTGAACGACCATTGTATACAACTATTCTGTATGATTTATCAAAATATTCTTGAAATTTCATTATTTCTTCGAGTCCTCCGCCATTTCTGAGATCAACATTGGCATCATTGCATAGTCTTAGAGCCCTCTCTTTTAACAAGTGAGGATGTTTCTGTATTAATAATATATTTTCTTTGTCAACTTTGGCTTTGGCTAAAACAATAGAATATGCAAGGCAAAGAGGATCGTTCAAATTTTGTTGGTATGCAATTATTCCGTGCATTTTTTTTTCTTGGGCAAATTTTTCAAGGTTTGCTCCAAATATATTAAATTTTTTAGCCGGACCAGAGCCTATGGGCATGGATACGTGGTCTATTCTTATAATTAAATTTTGACTAAAAATAAAATCAGAGTTGCTCTGAATTACCGCTTCAATTCTATTTAGAATTACGTCAGCATTTAACTGATCGCTACGTCTAAACGATATATGAAGCGGTTTTTCGGGAAAATCGTTATTTATAATTACCACAGCCACTCTATCGTGTGGATTTATATTAGATCCTATTGACTGCTTTATTCTGTTGAACCCATTTTCCAAAAGAAGTGTAAATGCCATGTGAAGCCAACTGAGGAATGATTTTCGAAGGCCTTCTGAAGGTTTTGATGTTGTAAATGGTGAATTCGTAAATCGTACACGAATTTCTTCTCCAGATATTTTAAATTTAGGGTAATATCGACTTTTCGTAGAAATTACTTCAAAAGTTGGATTTTCCTACGGATCAGAAAAAACGTACATGTTTTTTTATAAAAACACGAGAGAGTAAAATAATATTAAATTTACATCTTGATGTTTCGAGAGCGATCCACCACACTGCTGAAATGAATCTGCAGATGGCACACTTTCTTCGTGGTCTGAAGCAGCTCTAGAAAAATTTGAGCGAGTAGATGTAATTGAATTATCCTGAAATGGTAACACAATTTTACTCTTGTAAAATGTAAATAAATGTATAAGTAACTACATACATATATATTAATCCCATAAACCGTGTAAAAATAAATGCATATATGCATATAGAGGTATATAGATTAGATATAGGTATGTACTGTACATGTTACTTATTACATTTAGTACACAGTTCAGCAAAATTAGTTATTTTAATTTCTATATTGTAGATATGTACTTACATCATCATTTATTATTTTATACACACTTATGTGTGAGTCGTCTGATTCATAATTAATTGTGTTTGTGGCGCTTTTGTCCTATAAAATATATAAATTTTATATATTTATGGTACTTTAAATACTAATAACTAAAGTATAATCGAAAATACTTACAGCGTTATATATAAATGAATCAGCTTGGGTCACACTCGTAAATTCTTCTTGTGTATTACTAGCCCCTGCGTCAGCATCACAATAATCAAGTTTTTTGGAATCACTAATATGATCAGAGTGTTGTGGATTTATTTCAGCTATTTCAACGGCGCTTTTGTTGTCCATATAGGATTGAACGTTTTTATCCCCATTCTTAAGCAAATACTGAAAAAAATTATAAGTTGTGTTTTATTTTATTTTTTAAGTAACAAAATAGCGAAATTACCTGATTTTCGAAATGAGCGAATTCCTCTTCAGTAAACTCGATTAGTTCGACATTGCTTATATTATCATCCTTTACCTATTATGTTTAATTTAAGTTATTTTATATTTCCGATCAGAGTTTTCGTATTTTTGTATTTACTTCAATTTTATCCGGAGAATTAATTTCGATTCTATTTTCCTGAGTTATGGCTGGGTCTCCTGGCATAACAAATTGTTCCAAAAATTCGTCTCCAAATCCTAAGGCGAAACCTATTTCTCCATCCATATTTGCACTGACGAATTCCTAATTGAGTTTTTCAATAATATAAGAAATCTGCATTCTTTTTTTTATTTCCAATAATTTTTTATTCACTCACCTCATCAAAAGAAAAACTATTCATTGAATCACTCATATTGATTTTAATTTTGCCACGAATTTACGAGTAATTAAAACGAAATTTACTTTATAAATTTTTACACGACTGGTAAGGAAGGCGTACCTATTCAATATGATTGAATTTAAAATGACAATAAAAGTAATTATGTATATCGTGGCTTCAGTATGTTTTTTTTTGCTTATTATTGCTTTTTTTATTATGTTACGATCCGATATACTTACATATTACTTATTTATTCCAAATAAAAATATAACTATGGAATATTAAAAACAAGAACAGATCAAGCCGTACCCATCGAGCCAGTCTCGCTCAAGCCGGTCCGCCCGCGCCGCGCCGCCCGCCCCGCGCCGCCGCCTGTGCCACCGCCGAAGGAGAAGGGTATGGGCTCTCCCTACCATCTCCAATTCATCTAAATATCGATCCATCACAATAATTTACTCAATACTTAGTATGCCTCTACAGTGGAGACATCCATTTACCTGCATAATAGCAGGCCCCACCTCATGTGGCAAATCTACTTTTACCGAAAAATTAATTAAGAACATTTACAATACAGTTAACGTGGAAATTGATGAAATAATATATTGTTCGCCCATAGTTAAGAAATATAACAATATTACAAACTTAAAAATAAAATTCTCCGAGGAAATACCCGATGTGCATCTGTTTAATGATAAGAAAAAACGGCTTCTAATTTTGGATGATATGATGAAACAGTGTGACGATAGAGTTGTTGATCTCTTCACTAAGCATTCACATCACTTTTCTGTCTCTACAATTTTTATAATGCAAAATATATTTTTTAAAAAAAGCGGAATACGTGACTTAAATTTGAATTCCCACTATATAATATGTTTTAAAAATCCCCGTGATCGTCAACAAATTTTGTTTTTATCGCGTCAAGTGTACCCAGAAAACACGAAATTTGTACAAGAAGCTTTCACTGATGCTACATCAAAACCTCATGGATATCTTTTGTTTGATATGACACAAACAACTCCAGATCATCTGCGATTTAGAACAAATATATTCTGTGAGAATAATACTGGTGAAATAGTTTATGTTCCAAAAAACATACCTATAAATAGATGAGGAACTCATTTATTTTTTCATTCGAGCTTGGACAATGGGTAATATCAGAAAGCATCTGCCTCTACTCCGGACAGTCCAGGCAGCAAAACCAAAAGTGCGCAAAGAAATTTTGGAGAAAGCAGAAGATTCATTTATAAAAACAATTTTAGAGTGTATACACAATGTTTTACGTGGTAATGTGCCACTAGAATCCAAACAAAAAAATAAATTAAAAAAACATAAAAAGATATTACGAAATTTAATAAAGTCTAAGTCCAGTATAAAACATAAAAGAAAGGTTATTGTGCAATCTGGTGGTGCTTTTCTACCAGCGTTATTAATCCCGGTTGTAACAGCAGCAATATCCCATTTCATGTCAAAATGAAGCACGGTCGAAAAATGGTACTTGTCGATTTTGACCAGGCTACAGAAAAAAACAGTGAAAACTTAGAAACAATCGTAGACAACAGAAGTGATGGTGTGGAAGATTTAGCACTGTCGTTTTTAGATAAAGAAATGAACAATATTTTGTGTCGTAAAAATATAAGTGACAACGATAAATGGAAATTATATAGTCAAGCACTTGAACGATATTTGTTTTATATTCGCTCTAAACAACGAGCTGAAATAAATGATACACAACAGTTTAATGAAATTTTAAATAATCTACAAGATATTCGAGCAAAAGTTTTGAATACTCCGAAAAATGCCAATGTACTACAAAGTGTTTTTAAAGTAATGAAAAAATTAAAAACAAAAACTCATAAGAAAAAAAATCTGAAAAGAAATAAAAAAAAATTGCTATCAGAATCACTACATTTTACAGAACCTGTGCCAGTAGCTTACGGAACTCCAACAAATAGCCATATAAGTATTTCATCAGATGACGACGAATTGTTTGAAAATTGTAGATCAGATTTTAGTAACAAAAAAAATAAGAACAATCAACCACGTAATTCTAAAGGAAGATTTGTGAAAAAATCAAACAAAACAACTGAGAGGCTTTTCTCAAATTGGGAAAGATACCCGAGCCTTAAAAATGAACTCAATTTCGACTAGAGACACACAATTGCTTTCTAAAATTTACTATGATCCATCGCATCCAGCTGGGTTTGGAACTCTCGAAAAATTGTTTCATGCCACTAAGAAAAAAGTAAGCAAAGTCAACATTTCTAAATGGTTATTGCATCAAGAAAATTACACTCGACACAAACCAAAATATAACACATTTGAGAGAAATCATTATTTAGTGGATAATATTGATGATCTCTGGGAATCGGACTTAGTCGTTTTAAATGAGGAATCTATGAAAGTAAAAAATGATGGTTATGGATATATTTTAGGTAAAACAAAAGACATAATTTTATTTCATCAAATTTTAAAAATTATGTTTTTATTCTAGTTGTAATTGATACATTCAGCAAGTATGCTTGGGCTATACCTATGAAAACTAAAACAGCAGCAGAAGTAATATCGGCTTTTCGTCAGATTTTTGCATCTACAGACAGGCGCCCAATAAGATTACAGACCGATAAGGGCCGAGAATTTAACAATAAGCATTTTATTGATTTTTTAAGTGACAACAAAATTAATTACAATACGGTTGCAAATGATTCATCTCACTGTTGTCAAGCTGAAAGATTTATCAGAACAATAAAGTCAAAAATATTCAAAATACTAAATTATAGAAACACATCTACTTATATACATTTTTTAGCGGACGTTTTAAATGCATATAATAACACTGTACATAGTTCAACTAAATTTACTCCAGCTAATGTTAACCCGTCTAATATATTAAAAGTATATGATAATTTAACTAAAAATTACAAAAGAAAATATCAAAAAGCAAAATATACAATCGGAGACAATGTAAGAATTTCAAAAACCAGAATCGCATTTCGAAAGTCATATCTTACAAATTATTCCGATGAAATATTTAAAATAAAAGCTGTAATACATAGACAACCCGTTGTCTATAGAATCTGTGATTTGGCGGATGAAGACATTGAAGGTATTTTTTATGAAAAAGAATTACAAAAAGTTTTAATAGATAAAGAAACAATCTTTCCAATTGATAAAATCATTAAGCAGAAGCGAGTTGGTCACAGTCTTAAATTGTATGTCAAGTGGCGTGGATACCCAGAAAAATTTAACTCGTGGGTAGATTCTAAAATATTAAAATGAAAGACTTTTATTTGACTCTAATTTCAAACAGTTCTCTGAACTATTTCCCAGATAACAAAACAAACACGTTTACAGTGCATTTACCATCGTATATCACACTAAATGGAAAATGGGAGGTCGCACTGGTCGAAATTCATTATCCATTTACTTTATTTAATATAACGGAGAACAATAATTCGATTTACGTAAAATATCATAATGACAGTGATACAGTACACATAGAAAAACTTGACACCGGGTACTACGATAATATAAAAGATTTAATAGAAATAATTAACAATAAACTAAAACGCCATACAAACGATAAAGAACTAATCTCATTTGATCGAGTAACAAAGCGTGTAATTATAAATACCGTTTATGAACAAAACTCAGATTCAGAAAATAATGTGATTGACAAGACGAAAAGAACTTTATTTAGCATAAGTTTTGAAAACAGACTTGCTATGCAGATGGGATTTGCTCCAGATCAAAATATTCTGGCATATAACCTATCACCACATGCAATTAATGTTGCAATGGGTGTACCTGAACAATTTTTCGTTTATTGCGATATTATTGATACGCAGATAATTGGTGACACATCTGCCAAAGTGTTACGAATAATAAATACGGCTGATAATTCAACTACATCATTTGCACAGTCATGCCATAAGGAATTTAATCTATCACATTATGTGCGAGTAAACGATAAGAAATTTCAGAAAGTTTCAATTGATATAAGGGATGTCGCTGGTAATTTTTTGCCATTTCAATTTGGAGTCTTGACTGTGAAACTTCATTTTAAACGCGAAAATTTATCAATAAACGATGGGCGATATATACACTGATTATTATTTAAGACAAGCTGGTTCTGGTATTGGCAATATATATTCTGCCCCCGTTTATCAAAGAGGTACATATTATAAGCTAAAAAATGTTCAGCTTGTTATTAGTTATTTGAAAAATTTCAGGTTATGGCATAGGAAGTTTCTTGGGCGGCTTATTTAGAAGTGTTTTACCATTATTAAAAAAGGGCTCACTTGCCGCTGGAAAAGAAATCCTAACGGCTGGTTCCAACTTTATAAGCGACGTTCAAGAAAATAAATCACCAAAGGAAGCATTAAGACAGAGAGCTGGTGAGACTGTAGCAAATCTCAAAAGACGAGCAATGAATTCTATGAATGGTAATGGATATATACCGAATAAACAGTTGAAAATCAATCATTTAGTAAAGAATAGGCGCACGGTCAAGACGTCCAAAACTAATATTCAGAAAAGAAAAAATAATTCTAAAAATAGCAGAAACATTGACATATTTTCATAAAAAATGGCATTTCTCAACATGCATAAATCAGCCACTACAAAATCAGAACTGGATATTTTTGCTACGCCACCTACTCAAAATTCAGTTGAAAGTGGTCATATGCAATGCTATCGCCCATTTTCATCTTTGGCAGACGATAGTCCTATAGAATTTTTAGTGCCAGGACAAGGAGACGAATACATTGATTTGACACACACAATGTTATATATTAAAGCTAGAATTGATGCCAAAACTAGTACTGTTGTAAAAGATTCAACGGGCGCAGAGACATCTGGCATACCTAATGTGGCACCTGTAAACAATTGGTTGCACTCGTTGTTTTCGCAAGTCGATATATACTTAAATCAAAAATGTGTTACGCCTCCATCAAACTGCTACAATTACCGAGCTTATGTAGAAAATCTACTAAATTATGGCGCTGATGCAAAATCGACGCATTTGACTACAAATTTTTGGTATAAAGATAAAGCAGGCAAAATGAGTGCAACAGATGGCACCAATGATGGCCATAAAAAACGCCGAGAGCTTACAACCAATTCTAAAACTGTGGAAATGTATGGCAATCTACATTGCGACCTCTTCAATCAAGATAAATATTTGATAAATGGTGTGGAAATGAAAGTAAAATTACAAAAATCGAAATCTGCATTTCATCTTTTATGTAGTGCAAATGTTACTACAGTACATGCAAAAATTTTAGAATGCATTTTATTTGTAAGAAAAATTAAAATAAATCCATCCATTCTCATTGCCCACACGAAAGCTTTAAGTATCGCCACAGCTAAATACCCAATTACACGGGTTGATGTTAAAACTATTACACTTCCAGCTGGTATACAAAGTAAGACAATCGATAATCTCTACCTCGGACAATTACCAAAAAGGTGTATTATTGGATTTGTCGATAGTAGAGCTTTCAATGGTGATTATACCCTAAATCCATACGATTTCCAAAATTTTGGGCATAATTATTTATGCATGTACATGGATAACACTTTAATTCCATCACAGCCTTTAACACCAGACTTTGCTAAAAATTTATATACTCTTAGTTATCATAGTCTCTTTTCTGGTTCAGGCATTCATTTTTCAGATGCTTCAAATAATATAACACTTGAAGAATACCCGAATGGGTACTGTTTAGCAGCTTTTGATACGACACCAGACTTATCCTCTCATGATTCCCATTGGAATATCATAAAAAGTGGCTGCCTTAGAGTAGAAATAAAATTTGAAGATTCGATAACTAAAACTATAACAGTAGTAATTTTTGCTGAATTCGACAATATGATAGAAATTGATAAAAATCGAAACATCTCTATTGATTATAGCAGTTAGTCAAAAGTTGTCGAGATGAACACAGATGAATTGGAATACTATTTGTTTAAATACAAACATAGTAATATATTAAAAGGGGTTTTTGCAAGCGATAAATTACCTGCAAAAATTGATCTGCCATTTGGATGTATAGTAAATTTATCAGAATCCCATCTTCCTGGCACTCATTGGTGCAGTATTTTTATAGACGAGTTTGGTTCATTAGAATGGATGGATAGCTACGGACTTAAACCTACTTCGCAATACATTCTTCTTTTCATAAAAATGCATAGTAAAAAAATTACATACAATAATGTTCAGATGCAGCATATTTCATCTAATACATGTGGAAAATATGCGCTGGTTTTTTTAATTTATAAATTATATGGTGGCACCTTAAGTGATTTTACACACTTATTTTCAAAAAATACATATATAAACGATTTACTTATAAATGACTATTTCAAATATTTGTCTTCTAATGTGCACGGAATTTAAAACCAATAAAATAAACAAAAAGAATTATAAACGTAAATTTAGTCTTAAGTAAATAATGAAATATGTAAGTTGATATATAATTAATGTACACAAAATATTATAGAGGTAGCTAGTATATAATAATAATAAATAAAAATGTATATCAAACATAACTCTTCTTTTATTTAAAGAAATAGATAACGCAGCTGAGCTTTTTACAAAAACTTTGCTGAATATATGCCATTAAACATATAGACCATGGCAATTCATTTGTTTGTCATAAAGACATTTTTAATGCAGTTGAACTGTATATAAAAAGAGGCTTGAATCTATGTTATTATACACAACATAACGCCTAAATCATATTATTTTAAAATATAGAATAATTGCAAAAGAAATACACTGTACGACAATTTTATTTAATATAAATCAAGCTTCAGTTGCATTTTCTACTAAAGAATTCAAATATTGTTCTCTATATACTCGTGTAATATATTTTCAAAACCTACAAACCGGCAGCTGGCGCTTACGTCATGAAGAAAAGGTATTACCAAAAATAATTTCTAGTATAGCATTCAGCTGCATTTCTGCATACGTACATAAAGGCATATCATTTATTTACATACATCATCTGACTACATACGAGTATATCACATAAAGAAATTTTTCTATATTTTTATACGACACACCATATGTTATTTTGACACAAATACTAATAAATGTTAAAATGAAAAGCATACATAATTAAATCAATAAAAGCTTTTTATTCAAGTCACACAAGATGTACCACATTTTATTTTATTTCTTAAAGTTCATAAGGAGCTTTTTTCACCCTGCTCACCCAAAAAAAAAGAAGCTTTTCTAAGTAGAAAAAGTACATATGGCACTTGTATTTAAAAGCTTTTTACCCAATGCACAATGCGTGAATCCACTAAGCCAATGCGTGAATCCACTAAGAAATGTGTCTTTGCTAAAGGTATCATATTGTGTGTCTTGGCTACCAGTCTCATATATTCTACTATGGTTCATAATATCAGGGACATACGGACAGATCTTTCATTGCTCAGCACGTACTTTAAAATAAATAAGCTTAGTC
>JANTEX010111103.1:5406-35538 GCA_024741295.1 Macrocera vittata
ATAACTGAGATTCCACATGAAAAGAAATCGGTGGTTATTCCTCATTTGATAAGAGTGACTCAATATTGCGATCTATAGAAATATACTGTTTTTCTTTGCTCTAAAAATTTGTTGAGATTTGTTTGTTTAATAAAATGTATGTTTGCAGGTAATAATCGTTGGAAACAAAGTGTTGAATTGTGCAAAAAAGACCGTCTGTTCAAGGATGCAATGGAATATGCGGCCGAATCGGGCAAACAAGAAATTGCCGAAGAATTGTTGGCATGGTTTTTGGAACGAGAGGCCTATGATTGTTTTGCAGCGTGTCTGTTTCAGGTAGATTTTAATTGATTTGATCCTTTTTATTTAAATCAATTGACTGTAACCACGTGTATTTTTCGCAGTGTTACGATTTACTGCGACCCGATGTTATCCTTGAATTGGCATGGCGACATAATATTATGGATTTTGCAATGCCGTATCTTATTCAAGTAAGTTGGTCCAGCACACAATACAAAGAACAAGTTTGTTTGGACAAAGAAATAAATAATACTTTTCAATTCAGGTCACCCGCGAGTACACATCCAAAGTCGATAAATTAGAAGCGAATGATGCTCAACGGCAACAGGAAGGTGAACAAACTGAACATAAACCAATGATAATTCCAGAACCACAATTAATGATAACGGCCGGTCCAATGGGAATGTCACCACAGTATTCACAAGGTTATGCGCCTGGTTATGCACCACAAATGCAATACCAAGGCTATAGCATGTAGGCGATGAGTACTCACTAAACAAAAAACAAACACTAACACTGAAGTCAGGGCGCGTAGATTGAAGTTATATGTACATCATCCAGTTTATTGTTATCTCGTCGATGTGTGTTTATTATTATTTATCCTCTATCGTCGTTAAACAAACAATTTCTACAATTTAATTCTACAATCAACCATCAAGCATTTAGTTAAAAACTAATAACGGTGAGTACAAATTTTATTCTTTTTATTTATTGATTTATATTTTTCATATTCATTTCTGATTTGTGGTATGACGTTTGTATCACTTTTTATCGACTATTTCTTTATCCCAAAGCCAAACAATTTATTAGACATTCGTGAACACATTTTTTGCACAAATTAATTAGCTCTACAATTTAGTTGAACATTATCTTATAATATATAGTAGTCGTGCTTATGTTTTAATTGATTCATCATTTGCAAAGCCAAGTTGCACCAATCTGAAAAACAACTGATGTTCAATTAGCCACTGCTTTCTCAACTCTGCTAATTCGGCTGAAAAAGACTGCGAGTTAAAGTATGCATCGCCAAAATCGAATAAGTCCAGATTTCGCACGGTGCATTTTCTAAAAAGACTAAACCAAAGCAATAACCGTAGCCGAACCGCCGAGATTTCTTTATTTATTGACGGTTAGCTTTATTTATTCAAAAATACCATTACGACCGGTCTAATAAAAAAAAACACCAGTGACAGTGATAAAGACATAAATTAAAAATAAATTGAATTCGATTCGAAATGACATCAAATCCATATATGGAACGTGTGTAAAGTTGTAATGTTTCGATACCAATTTTCCCTCTTTGGTATTTATGTTTTCATGTCGATTAATTGGATATACTGTGGATACTAAAGTTCGTTAATACCCTTTTGAATACGATACCATTGAATACGACAAGAGTACTTTTGTAACCATAATGAAGTGAATTTGCGCTTGGATACGACGGAGATACTATTAATAACATACTGACACTATGAGATTTTTTTTTGGATACGATGGGAACACCTTTGACCTGTTTAGCCCAAAATATCGTGGATATACAGATTCTTTAATATTTTCATGATGACAATTCGTTAACACCGAGGGGGTAACTACTTAAGGAATTCCTGGGACAACTCCCGAGGAATTCTCGAGGAATTCTCTAGCAATTCCGAGGAATTCTCGAGGAATTCCCGATGAATCCCCAGGAATTCTTTGTCGAGTGCTTACCCCTCGGTTTAGACTTTATAATGATTACAAAACCAACTGACTATCGAGTGAGTTATTCTTAAAAGAAACGCTGCCTTGTGGGTGCTTGCAAACTAAAATTTTCAAATATGTAACACAAAAATACGCCATTTGCTCTTACCAATGATTGTTCACCAATCAAGTCATCAAGTTTTTGTCCGAATTGACGTAACCTCTTGTATAGCCAACAATAAAGCCATTAAACTTACCTTCAGTGAAGAATAATGCCACTGCTGACAGAAGTGTGATACAACGAAGACTTCGATGTGCCATGCCTTGTTGAAGAGACTGGCCTTAAGTTGTCGCCGTAATAATTTTTCAATTGCAAAACAAAATTGGATTTAATTGGTATTTTTGACAAAACATAGCGACTGTCTGTAAACTGAGAGTGAGGCATCTTCCCTGGGAATTGAACGCAAGCCGAGTAAATCGATCGGAAGTTCTTTTGTCTATTGAATGATATCGCGACACGTTATTGCCGCCTTAAACGTTATGTGCCAACTCTCAATCAAGTTGTTGGATTTAGGACTGTAAACCGTTGTTCGATTTTCTTACTTTCTAATAATATTGATACAACTCCTTGAACAACATTGAATCTCTGTGTTCTCTGATCGGAATCAATCTCTCTGGCCGTCTTGTGTATCAATCGATGATTGTCAGGCAATATCGCTTACCTTTGAACAGAGGCAAATGACCTACAAGATCGATATGTTTATCAGTGAAACGCTTGCTTATTAACGAATAGTCACCGATTGGTGATCCGAACAGAAAAAAAAAAATTGTTTAACAGTTTACATGAACCATTAACACCGGCTAGTTGTAATTCGCTGTCGAATGCCAGTTTCTGTTGAAGTTCCACACAGGATTGAATCATTTGTACCGATGACTGGAAACTTTGTAAACTTGTGTCTGACAGTCGACTTAAGCATAGTCATTAGTTTTTCATTCGCTGTCTGTGAGGCGAGACTACTAGTAAACTGATTCTACACCAAAGTGCGTCTATTAGATCGGGATGTGTTGCGGCGATGCCTTTTCTGGCTTTTGAAAAAAGCGAAGACTTACGGTTTATGGTCGGTACACAGTGAATACCAACAACGTTCAGCATGTTCTTAAAAAGCTTTATGCAACTTTGTCACGTCTTCGAAAGATGCCGATATTTTCTTGCAAAACAATTGAATTTAATCCGCTTAATCCGGTTCCGAAAAAACCACGTCACGGTTTGTTACAAAATACGCTTCATCACTGGATATCTATGAATCGAGAGCCCTCCAGCCTAGATATTGTTGCGAAAGCATATCATTGTGTTATCGTACTGGTAGAAAATTTGTTTCACTATTTATGGGCCAATCATTCGGTTGCAACTCTCATTACAGCATTTTTACAGGATTTGAGTCCTGAGCAATTGGTGGTAGACAATAAGTGAGTCCAAATTATAGCCGATTATGTGTCTGCAGATAATTTTGCAGTCACAATCGTCTCCTTTGCTTTTGTCACAATGACTGCCGGCAAGAGAATTTTGCATATTATCGGGTTTCCTTAATTTTGGTAGGTATATGTCTCATGCGGTGATTGAATGTGAACAATAGGTCCAAGTTTCCATCCAGATTCTGTTTTATTAGGAGAAATGCGATCTTCTGCCCGTATGTCAACTGCCTGGTTGGTTTTTGGTCCATGTTGTGAAGATTAATGGTTTTTCTTGGTGGCAGCTATTTTTCGTTTACCAAACCATTTTTGAAGGACGTTTAGGCCGAATCCGTGTCCATTATCGTGCAGTCATCAGTGGAGTTGGTATTGACAACATATACAAATTGAAGAGAATGATGGAGAGAACCCTTTGTTTGACTTTTATGTGTTTAAAGCTAGTTTCTTGCAATCTTCGTCTTCCACAACGAATGCTTGACCTTCCACGATATTCTTGTTTTGAGTATATCCTCCTAAGGTCGTTCGATTGACACGGTGTATGTCGAAAGCTTTCGGTATGTCTAATACAAACGTCACTTTCAGCTGGTTCAGTTCCCAATAAATCAGATCCTAATTGAGATGTAGAGCTGCTGTCGTTTGCATAAGTCATGTTGATGTTGAAATAAGTATAGCTACATTCCATATGCAAGAAATTTCCAATGACTCTAGGAATTGATTTAGTAATTGTGTGAGATAGATGTTGACGTTTGTGCCCATATGTTTTTACATCACTGCCATCAATGCTTTTAGACCAGGGTTTGGGTCGATATGGGCAATTAGTTGTAGAAGACGTACGTAGTATAGCTGCTTCAAAACAAAAAGGCTGCCAATTGGACGCGGCACTTTCATATACAGTATATCTAGTTTATATACAACATACATTAAAATATTATAAATGTTGCTAGAACAATAAAAAAACACAAAAAATATTTTTTTGTACAATATAGCTCTTTGTTGGCTCACTAATTTTTTAAATAGGTGTTCGAGAGCCACCCTATGTTTTTGTCCGATCGCGCTCAAGTTATAGATTTCGCATTTTCGGTCTTCACAACTTCTGTTAGAACCAGAATCGAATTCAATAATTAGGAAATAAATCTTCTAACAAAAGTCGTTTTTTTTTCAATATAGATGTTCGGGATGCACCCTAACCTTTTGTCGGATCGGGATTAAAAATAATCAAGCTCATGTGACTACACATTCTGTGAAATTTTCATAACGATCCGTCAAATCGTTTGGCCTGTACTTTGCGGAAAAGAAAACATTGACAAGCGAGCGAGCGAGCGATCCACTTTTTTGCTGGAATCGTCTTAAAAACTTCGAGACTCTTTTTTTAACGTATTGGGTACCTTAGTTTTTTCGAAAAAGTAGGCAAAGCCAATACTTCCATACAAATTTATGTATATGGAAGTAGCAAGTTGTATGATTTTTCTATTACCAAAGTTCCTGCTTTTATTATTAATAATCGGTAGACGGTACTACTCTGAAGAGCTTTTTCTAGCGGGTAGTAGGTCTGAGTTCGAAACTCGCCAGCAGCGGAAAAAAAGATCAAGTATTGGATTTGGATTGGTTAGGCTATTTTTCTCATAACACCAATCAGAGTTAACTCCCTTTTCTAGTTTTGTTACACAGTTGTTGTAATTTATTTAAAAATCTAACTCAAAATTTGCAAAAATTCATCTCAAATAACATTATCTTAAAAAAGATAAAAAGATTTTATAATTAAAAAAGACTTACATTAATTGTTTCCAATTTTTGCTTTATATCATTTTCGTTTCCGATGCCACCGCAACCTTCTAATGTTTCGTAAGCTTTTGCCAACCATTTATCCATTTCGTTCTTATAGTTCAAAAATTCAGTGTGATCGGACAAATTCTTCTCAACTTTCGCTACCAATCCTATTTTTAGTGGATAAAAACGTAAAACCCCATTTATTTATTTTTTACATTAAAGTGCATTTAGGCTAAGAATAATTATACAAAATACGCATGAGCCAGGATATGAAAATGGACACAAAACAATGGCTTTCCAACAAAATTACTCACCCTGTGCAGCTGTTAATAATTTTGTGTATGCAGCCTGTGTTTCTACCGTCTGATCACGAACCTTTGTGCACGCACTGTGCTCCATTAACAATTCACAGGCATCATTCAGCTCTTCGACCGATTCCTGTTCGCCTAATATATCAGCTAGCAATTTCTATACCAACAAAAAAGAAGAGGAAGGAGAAAACATGCACATCGTTACTGCGGTTAGTCACACTTGTTGCTACTATTTAGAGATTTAATAAAAAAATAATCGATCCAAATTTACCTTACAACGGATGTGATCATCCGGCGTTTTATTTTCCTGCAAATTTTCACGTCGTATTCTTTCCGTATATTCCTCAATCCATTTGTTGATTTTCTCAGATTTGCTGATAAAATTATTCCACGATGCTATACATGAATTCAATGTGTCGTGTGCTTCTTTAGACATAGCCTCTAAACTGTCCCAATCAGACTTTAATTGCTTAATCTCTTGACGAATTGAGTCCTGTCCTTCGCTTCCACTGGTTGACAGCACGTTTTGGCTCAAACTAACTGCATTCTCCATTAGAATCTTTCCTTCTGGCATTGATAAATCAATTTCACGTAGCTTCGACAATTTATGCATCACTTGGTCCTTTTCACCGTGTGAATCTGAACACTGAGATATTTCCATGCGAGTCTTTCGTATCCATTCGTAAATCTCATTAAATGCCTGCTTAAACTTTTCGTGATTATTTACTTGATTTTCAAGATTTTCAATATTCCTGCCGACAATTTCCTGTACATTGCCGAATTTATTTAAACCATCCTGAAAATCTCTGCGATTCAAGTTGCTATCTTCGTCCAATCGTACATTTATTTTGTCAACAATTTCACTGTGGCTATTGATGTCCCGTTGAATGGTACGGAATTTTTCCAACACCGAACGCTTTTCACTTAAATCATTTAGATATGTGTCCATTGCATGTATGCTGGGCTCCGTATCGTCCAGCCATTCGGTAAGAACTTTGTACAATTTGAAAATTTCTTCTAGTTGAGCCGCACGTGTGGTTAACTTTTGACGTATATCCGTGATATCAATAAGTAATTTGTCAAAATCAAGTTTAAGATTTTCGGTGTCTTCTTGTATTTTCGCCGCTCCATTAATCTCTGTATTCATTATTACTTTTTCCTTAAGCTCTAAGGCGTAACGCAATTTGTTCTGTCCCTGTTCGAAACCTTGCCGAATACTTTTAACGGTATTCAATTTAATTTGCACTTCCGTAAGGGTACTTGGAATCTCTTCGCAATCCTTAAGTTTTTCTCTGGTCTTTTCCACCCAATATTGGCACTCTTCATACAGTGTATGATGCTGTTGATGTTCCTGGTAGTGAAGTTCTAAACGTCTCATAATCTCTTTGGCGAGAGACAGCAGAGCATTGTATTTAGTCGTGAGTTGTGTCACTGCATTGCTGATGCGTGTGTCCGCACATGTTTCAAGTAATGTTTGGGCACGCATATTTAGGCGATCCAATTCACGTTGCCAATCAAATAGCGTCTGCAAGTGTCCTTGAAATTCTTCCAGAACATTTTTCTTGTCCTCTAGACTATCCTGCAATTTATTGTAGGATTGTACGAGGGTTTCGGTTTTCGTTAACCATTCCAGTGCTTCACTGTATTGATCTTCGTATTCGGTCCACTTGACTATGCCGACTTCCAGTAGGTTTTTGGCACCCTTTAGTGTTTCCCTATAGAAACAATAAAATAAATACAAAATACAAACATTCATGAATTATCATCCTTTTTTTTCTAAATATGATATCTCTTAAGGTCTCTATACTTACACATAATTATCAAATTCATCCTGAAGAAATGCCACCGCTTCTTCGATCAATAGCCTGTCTTCGGGTTCCGAATGACGAATTGCAATTTCACCCTGTTCCAAAGTCTTCTCCAGTTTCTTTTGGCCTTCGGCCATCTCACTCTCCAATATTGTCAGCTGTGTAATTTTTGTTGAAAGCGTTTCTTTATCGCCAGTCGGCTCAGAGCATTTGCTCAGTCGCTCTTTGCCATTACGTAACCATTGTGCAAATTCATTTTCTGCATCGATCAATGTCTGATGCTGTTCCACAGCTTCCTTTTGTTTTTCGTACAAATTCTTTGCCTGTCTACTGAGTGCATCATATTTGGTGGAAATTTCCGATGCCGGCGAAGCTTGCATCAAATCCGAAGCTTTAGATGTCACAGACTGAATCATCGGTTCAAATGAAACAATATCTTGAACAATGTTATTAGTTTGTCGCAAATTGGCCTTTCGTTCACTCAGGCCAGAGCTTAGCGTTGGCTGACCCAGTTTAGATTTGGCCACTTTTTGTTCGCACACTTGTTGCAATTTAGCCTCGCGTTCAGTTATCCATTGTTGTAGTTGTGAATAACTTGAACTGTAATCGGCCCATTGCAGAAGACTCGTTTCCAAATGAACCTTGGCCGTAGACATTTTTTTCACCAATCGATCCCAATCATTCTGCAGCTCTTTAATTTGATTGTTGATAACTTCTTTGCCATCTGATCGTGTATTTCGAATTACTTTTTCGCCATTGTTAACTGTTAAATGTATTAAACTTTGTCCCTCTTCTCGGCGACGCAACAGATTTTGAATTTGAGCCAACCGCTGTTGCAGAACCTCCTTTGTGCAAGCACTTGACGATTCACTGCAACTACGAATTGTTTCTTTGGCATTTTCAATCCAATCACGAGCTTTCTTTAGATTGTCGTTAAACTCTTTGTGCTGATCATGATTAGTTTCGACTTTTTTCAAAACGTCTTTGGCCAAATTCACTTGCACTTGATAACGTGAATTTAAATGACGCAACTGATTATTGACATAAGTATCCAAATGAGATGTAAGCAATGATGCAGCCGACGCATTGAACTTATCAATATCACTTTGTCCTTTGACCAATCGATCGAGAATCTTTCGCATGTCTTCGACTTGTTTCTGTTTCTCTTCTAATGTCGGTAGCAATGCTAATTTATGATTTTTCACTAAGATATCCATTTGCTGTAGCCATTCGGATAGACGTTCATACTCTTCTTTGTATTCACGCCATTCTTTAAGTGTAATTTCTAGTTGTGATTTTTGTTGACTGATTTCACGGAATAAGCCTTCAAAGCTTTCACGTAATGCACGAATATCGTTGCGTATCGTTTGTTGACCCTGTGCCGATGTACTGGCCAACACTACTTCACCGGTATGTTGTAGGTGTTCAACAAGTAGTTCGCCCTGTGCTTGCTTGTTAAGTAAGGCATCCAGTGGCGCTACAGCATTTTCGATAGCTAGCTTATCGCTTAAAGATCGTTGTTTCAATGATGGTAATTTCTCTCTGGCGCGACCAATCCATCCAATGAGATCATCATAAGCCTCTTTGTATAAACGATGGTCTCGATATTGCTCTTCACGATCGACCAACAATTTTTTGACAGAGTCTGCTAATTGATCGAATTTATTGAGTATTTGTTGAGCCTGATAGGCGGCTTGGCTTTGTTGTCCGCTGGCTAACATTTCAGCCGCTTTAGCTTTAAGTGTGTCAACATCGATTTTCTCTAAACGAACTTTTTCTTCGGTATTTTTAATTCGCTCCAACTGGGCACGTTTTTCGGTCATAGTTGTCTGGAACTCGTTTAATTCGCTCAATAGTGCTTCCAGCCAGGTAACAGTTTTGTTAACCTGTTGCACTTGTTCCAAAAATCCTGACCATTGATTGATCGAGTCACCAAGTGATGATTTTATGTCTACCATTTTAAGCGCAAGGGCTGACCAGTCTTCTTGCAGTTTTGCCAATGATCGATTTATCGGCTCATGACCATGTGGTGCTGTGTTAGCCAACACGACCTGTGCCAGTTCCACAATACTCTGCACTTTAGCGAATCCTTCATCTTTTAATAACAACAAATCTTGAATGGTTGCCAATTTTCCTTCGAGATCTTTTTGTGAAGTGGCACTTAAGTCTGAGCAATATTCCAATTTTTCTTTTATATCGTCTAGCCATTGAGTGCATTCGGATATTTGATTATCGAATTCCTGATGACTGGTCACATATTGCTGCCAACGTGAATTCAATTCTTTTACTTTGTGCGAAACTTGTTGGTACTTTGGCATTAGGTCAGATACTTGCGAATACCTTGCACTGGCCAATCCTCGATATAATTGCTGAGCCTTTTCGCTAACATTGTCGATCTCCAGTTCTTTAGCACGAACTTCACCCTGTAGCCTTTTCAACACCTCCAATTGGTCCTTTTTCTCCTGGTTGGTAGCCTTTAAATCGATTGCATGCAATTTATTGTCGGTATCACGAATCCAGGCAATGCATTCGTCTTTCATTTTCTCATAGTCATCCCATTGCTGTAGTTTATTTTCAATACTTTCGATTGTCGATTGAATCAGTGACAGTAAACCTTCCCATTCCTGTTGAGAGCAATCGATTTGCGATTGTATATTCACTTGTCCCGATTCAATAGTGCCAGGTATGACTTGTTCGCCGAGCGTTCGTATTTGATCGATTCGTGACGATTCTTCGCCCAAATTCTGTTGTAAATTTTTCAATCGATCTAAATTTGTGCTCAACGAAACACGCTCCAATTCAAGGTCACCCCACAAATCAACGGTATTGTTGGTGGCTTCGATAAATTCTTGTGTATCCATAACCGCCTTGCAATATTGTTGATGATGGCTTACGTACTTTTCATATTTTTCCACGAAATCTTGAGCTCGTCTCTGTAGTTTTCGGTATTGTTCAGTAATGGTTTTTAAACGTTGCTCAATATTTTCGTTGCGCTCGGGTAAATTCTCGGCAATGTCATTCAAATTGATAATATCCGTTTGATGGTTTTGAATATCGCCCAAAATATCTCGATAGGTTTGCAATTGACCACGTTTCTCGTCTAATGTTGTCTTAAGTTGAATTTCTGACAAAAGCTGACTCTCAATTGTGCTCAACCACAGTTCAAGTTTTTCCGCACATTCCTCAAATCCGGACCATTTCGATAGTTTTGTTTGCAGTAAACGTGCTGTACTGTTGATATTGTCATACATTTGCTCCATGGCCTGCGTTAGTTCCTGTAGTTGTTGACGAACAGCTTCACGACCCTCTAATGCTGTGCTGGGATACAGTTTTTCACCCAATTCAACAGTATTGTTTAACAGTAACGTTGCGCTACCGTGTTGCGATAATAGTTCCTGAATGGCTTTGTTTGCATCCAATACGTCTTGTCGCGATCCAATTCGTGACATATCACTGCATTTATTGTATTTATCCTGAGCGGCCGCAATCCAATTTGCACACTGTTTATATTTATCGTTATACTGTTGATGATCAGTGGCGGCTTGTTCACATTTTTTAACGATTTCCTTGGCTGTGGATTGGATTGACTGGAATCGAGATGTAACCTGTTGTACGTTCATTGAAATGCGTGTTTCACCACTGCTTTGAATCAATTCAGAAGATTCGTCTGTCATTTTGTCGAATTCAGATTCGTTTTGACGTAGACTTACAATCAGAGCCTAAACGAAATAGTTTACAAATCAATGGAAGATTTTACACAGTTACACAGCAACAAAAACTTATGATGTGAGTTCAGTGAAATGTGTTATTTGATATTATAAATGTGTGCATTAGATGTTAACCTATATTAATGAGCCTGGACGTTTGCTTACTGGGATGCCATTGTTATGAGTAGCTGACATTTTAATTTTTTATTCTGGTCCTTTTGGTATATTATTTTCAAAATTTATTAAACATGACTCTGTTGGTGAGAACATGGCGTCGGACATAATTCGAGTGATGGTTAGTGATTGATATTTAAGATCCACGTAGGGTCACTGATAGACTTTTCTTCGACATGACCATGATGTTTCCGATCGTTTTGAAACACGGAAGAAAAAGGGCAAATCTGCCACAGAAGCCGTACTAAGGTAAGACCGTGTGTTTTTATCACGGATAGTATTTTACTAAACTCGGTATTTCTAATGATATTGCGTTCAATAACAGGAACAGTAAGAACGGAACCTACCGTTGCCATCAAAATGCTCCTTTATATCCGTCCACTGAATTACCATGGAGAGGATACTAAGTTGAATTGATAAACACTGATGGTTCAACGATAGACAGTAGGATTGGATCTGAAGTGTATTCAGATGATCTAAATTTGATTACTTCTATTCAGCAAGGAATATATTAGACAGTGTTTCGAAGCAGAGGTATTGGCGATAATAGTCAGCGTTCAGTGGGTGAAGCAGACGGCTGACTTTTGTACACCAATTTTTATGTGTTTAGACAGCTGTTCTGCACTGGAAACACAGATGGAATCTAAACAGCGAATATGTTATATAGTTTCTTGACTATGGTATGGGTGCCTCGCTATAGCGTAATACCAGGGCGGCCAGTTCTCTACTTGTTGTGGAGCTGTCGGCTAGCATTTGCAATAGCTTTGTCAATTAACAGATAGAGGCTTGTGTTAGTGATGCATGGTTAACAGAGACGGACTATAATCAGGAACAAAATAATTTTTAAAAAAATCTTGTTAAATCGAGATCTGTTAGGGTTTTGAACTTATGTAGGCAAAAGGTTGTTTGGTCTAGTTTACACATAAGTATACAAACAGTGCCTGCAATGTTTAAGGGACAACCGTTGAACACTTTCTTTGTGAATGCACAGGCCTAGCCGGTGTTCGAAGGCTAACTTTGGCCAGAAACAAGTTGGTTGCTTTAGATATACCTATATAGGCAGAGGGGGTTTGCTTCATTAGCGACTTGGATTGTGCGCCAGGTCGGACCACTGTTGAGCCTTGTTTTTATGGTTTGGGATTACAATAGTTGCCTGCGTAAGGTGAGTCCTGAACTCACTTGCAATAACTTCATATATTAAGTCCGTTAGGTATTTTGATTGTGATAAGAAAAATTTTGCAGTCGAAGACCAACAAAATTACAATTAATATAACGTAACGTAAGTATTTAAATGATCATCAAAAACATAGCTGTGATTAGCAATGCATGTATACCTGGCAGCTCTTAGTGAGAATGAGCTGCAGAAGGGGATCCGCCATTAAAAATCAAATCACAGAGGACGATAAATATTTTGCCATTTATTTATTTATATTCCCGAGCACGGCCAAATGTCAAGTGACAAGGGCATTTCTCATCGCCTCAACACTTCCCACAAGTGCTGCCAAGTATTCAGGTATTGCTAGCTGTGAAAGTGTGATATAATAACTAATGACAAATGGCCGCTTAATATTTATAAATTTTCTATATAAATAATAAAAGTTGATCGAATAATACATTATTACTTCTTAGAATATATAATATAAGAAATCGTGCTTTAAAAAAAATGTTCTTTGCTCTATAGATATGGCATGAATATAACCTTACTTGATCAAGATAGTCAGCTTCTTTAGTTAGTTCAGTGATTTCAATGGTTCGAAAGTTAATTGCATGCAACAAATCCTAATTAATAATGAACGATGTAATATGTTATTAAACGCATCCACATAATTACATATCTTTATCTTTTTATTTGTTAGCACAAAACGTATATATTATAGTCAAAATGTACCTGGAATTTGGCCAACTGCTCCTGCTTTTCTTCCAGTGTCGATTTTGGCAAATAATTTTTCAAGCTATGCTCAGCATCGTTAAGCCAAGTAATCAAACGGTCCAAATTTTGTTCGTAGTCGTTCCATTGTTGTAAACGATTTTCAAGCGCACCGCGAACATCAGCTAATGCCGATGTGAAACGTTCAAAATCGACCGTTAAATTGGTCAAATCACGTGACATTGTTTCTTTACAACGTGCCGGTATCGCCGATGCTTTGTTCTCAATGTGTTTGGATAGATTTTGCAAACGAAGTGTTCCTTCGGGTAATGCGTCCTGAATTTCACACACTTTTGTCAGTCGACTTTGCAAAGCTGCCTTATTACCCGAATAATCGGAATACCCCGACAAACGATCCCATAGGTTTTTCTGGTGATCCAATTGGGACTTCTGTAAATCAGAAAACTGTTGGAATACATCGATTGCGTTTTCCAGTTGCGACAACAGTTTAGCACAATTTTGAGTCAAACTATCATATCTCTGATTGATATTCTTGATGGTCGCTTGTACTTCGTCCGCATTCGATGGGGCATTTTGCTGTAACAGTGTTGTGGCTTTTTCAACAACAGTCTCAATAATTCGCTTATGCGATGATATTTCTTGCATAGTTGCTTTGTACTTAAATATTTTCGACCGAATCTCTTGCGGTGATGTCCAGCTATTTGGATTTTCCTGGGCCAAAACATGTTCAACTGTATCCAACCAGGATAATGTTTGCTGTAAAATATCTTGATAGCTAGACCATTGCAATGATTGAGCTTCTTGACGTTTTTGAAGATTGCGTATGGCCTCATCAAGTTTGTCCCAGCGATCACGAATGTCACGCAGGTCTTGACGGATTTTCTCACGACCTTGTGTCGATGTTTCCGGTAACGTTTTTTCACCGAATGTCGTTAGATTAGACAGTAGATTTTCAGCTTGATCACGTTCATTGTGCAACACTTGTAACAAACTGGCTGCTCTAGGAGTGCCACTTTCCTCTTGCTGGGCTGTTATTAAATGTTGTTCGACTGCTGTAATCCACGCTTCAACTTCATGCAGTTTGTCATCGTATCGTCGGTGATCGTCCACCAAAGTTTGCCAACGGTTGACCACCTCTTTGCTCAAGACCTGCAGCAATTGGTAGCGATTTGTTAGTTGAGAGATTAACGTTTTAAGGCGATCAGCTCCGCTGTTATTAAGCAAAGCATGTGCATTGTCCATGAATGTGTCTATATTTTTTTGATTTTGCTGAATTTTCGAACGGTGCTCCTTGAATATGTTCAATTGCTTAATTTTGTCCTCATAACTTGACTGCAATTGCTGTTCACGGAATATAGTTTCGGTGGCACGACACCATTTTGTCAACTCATCCAAATTCTTCTCAAAGCCATGCCACTGTTGTAACATTGCCTGTTGTTTGGCTGCAATCGTTTCAATCTCATTAAAGTGATCATTGTACATCGCTTCAATGTCGGTCAGCTCTTTCTTTATGAGCTCAATGCCCTTCGGTGATGTGCCCAATTTGGTATCTTCAAATTGAGTTCGTAGTTCACTCATTAATCGATCGCCTTGTTCACGATTGTTACGTAACAATTGTAAAGCGGCCAGTTTACGATTAATATCATTTTTCTCGCCGCTTGTGTCGTCACATTCAAGAAGTTTTTCCTTTTCGCCATGCAGCCAACTCTTAACCGTTGACATTTGAGCATTGAAAGAATGATGAATTTGAGCACAACTCTCCAGATTATCAAGTAAATCCTGAGATTTGGCAACAATATTTGTGAATAACGTTTTAATCGATTGTAAATATATGTTCAACGATGCATCTTGTGTTTGGTCAACAAGTTGTTGAGCTTTATCGCAAACTGAATCCACCAGCACATTATGTGTCAAAATTTCTTGGTGCATTAGTTTATGATTTTGCAACTGAGCTCGTTTTTCTTGTAACGTTGTTTTTAGCTCATTATGACTTTGCATTGATTTCTCTACGTCTTTTAGCCATTTTGTTAGTTGCTCTTGGGCGCCGGTAAATTCGCCGAATTGCAATAAACATTGATCGAGTTTTTGCGTTGCTGAATTTAAATCGTCTGTAAAGTTATCCCACATGGTGCGTAAATTGCGTAATTGTTGCCGAATAATTTCACGACCATCTGGACTTGTGTGAGTATAGAGTTTTTCACCTCTGTCGATTAACGCCTCAAAAGTGGAGCTGTCGTTCGTACGCTTATCAGCCATTTCACGAATCTTTGCTTGACGACGTTGCAAAACATTCAAATCGCCAACGACTTCGCTATTTTGTTCCAATTCACTTATTGCCTTTTGCAGTTCCGATTTGAAGCGATCATAATCGGTGTTGAATGTTTTGTGGTCTTTTGTATAGATTTCGTAACGACCAATGCTTTCTTTGCACAAATTCTTAAGCGTTTGATAGCGTGTATTAAGTCGAGACACTCTTAAATTGAGATCCGTTTCTCCTTCGATTTCATGACCTTGTTCTTGAATTCGTGAGAATTCCGGAGCCTTAGCAATAATTTCCTGATTTACTTGGATTAATTTCTTCAAATGGGCATCTTTAGTTTCCCATGTGCTCTTAAGACTTTGATCGCGAACAACGTTTTCGGTTTGTTTAAGCCATACGTCCAATCTTTCAATTATTGTATCGAATTCATCCCATTTCGAACATAATTGCTTCAATTTGGCTTGAGATTGTTGACAGAGAGCAATGAATTCATCCCATGCATGTTTTGGCACTTCAAAACTATTTATCAATGCTGGATGACCTTTGGGATGTGTTTGCTGCAGAACTGTGTCCAATTGTTTTTTACACGTCGCAAAAATCTTATCACCTTCAGCCTGCTGAGCAATCATATTTTCGACCACAATAAGTTTCTCTTCTGCTCCATCCTTTTCGAACGTTGTTTCGTTCAATATTTCAATCGCTTCCGACCGCAGCGCAGCTAGCCAATCTTGAGCTTTTTCAATAATTTGGTCATATGCTTCGTGGTTAACCACTTGATTGTCTAATGTTGAAATGCGTTCGTTCAAGTTTTTGCTCAAAGTGTCGTATTCTTGAATAGAAGCAATAACACGATGCTCGGCCTCTTCATCTGACAATGATGATGCTTTGTCTTGCAATTGCTTGAGAGCACTACGATGCAAATTATTGTCTTGAAGTTGTGACTTACACTTTTGCAAGGCCGCTTTTTTCTCAGCCAACGTTGCGAACAATTCATTTGGACCGCCAAACTTAGATTTCGAGTCAATCAGCCATTTCTTAACTTGCGAATAACTTTCTTCGATTGATGTTTTTTGCAGCAGAACGGATTCTACTTGAGACAAAAGTGAATTTCCTTCGTCATGTACGTCATCAAAATCTTCGCGTAATTTGCGTAAGTCATTACGAATACGTTCACGATTTTCCGGAGTGATACCGGAGTACAGAGATTCGCCTTCATCCACTGTTGTGTTCAATAATGCACGTCCGTGATCCAAGTTTTTCACAAATTCCTTTACTAACTCCAGTTGCTCAGATGTAGGTCCAGATCCTGGTGATCCCATTCGAGCCAATTCATTAAACTCCATTTTGGCATCATGAATCCAATTACGACAATCTTCAGAGCTGTGCAAATATTTGGCATGAGTGTCACGCATTCCTTTCACTCTGTCCAACAAATTGCCTACATTTTTAGCAACTGCCAAATAACGAGTTTTCAGATGTCCGACAAATTGAACAACACGCGCTTCTGAGTGGGTCTGCATTAGCTGGCGAGCGGTTTCTTCCAGTCCATCAATCGTTGACTTATAGTCATTTATTTGACGAGCATACTTTTCTAAGTCCGATATTTTACCAGCAACAGTTCCCAATTCAATTTGAGCGGCTGCTTCGGTTTTAATGGTGGCTTCAATATCTTTTAGCCACGATGATACATTTTCAACGTTATCCTCATAACGATTCCATAAATCAACGTTTTTGTCTAAAATAATTTTAGTTTTATCATAATCTTGTTTTAGTGCAGACAAATCGGCATTGATTTTGATTAGTTGATCTTGGAAAACGCTCAGATTTGCTGGCGAATCGATTTGCTTCAGCATAGCTAGTGACTGTTCCACTTCACGTTTTCTTGTGTCACATTCAGCAATTCCCTTTTGTACATCGTTTAACGATGACTTTTTAACTTCTAAATTGTATTTGTCACTGCTTGGTTCCGGCACACACCAGGTTATCTTTTCCTTTTGTGTACCGATCATTCGCTGCAGAATGCCGACCTTATCGGTATGGAATTTCTTAAGGAACTGCAATAATGTGGTCTCGATTTTGTTTGCATGTACGATGACTCCATCGAACCGCTTCTGTACGTTACTTAATTCTTTCGGAATAATAGATTCGGCGAACGTTGGATAGATTGACTTCATCTCATCAACACGCATTCGTAAGTTATCAATGTCTGAGCCTTTGTCCAGAAGTTGTTCCTTTAGAACTTTGCACTGTTGTAATCGTTCCATAATTTTTGTATTATCACCGGACATATCGTCACATTTAATGAGAGCCTCTCGAAGTTTCATTACTACTTCGCCGGCGGATTTAATTTCTTTGCGCAAATCTTTTTCTTGTTGTTCAAATGAAGCGGCTACTGATTGTAAACGATTAGCATTCCGTTCTAAATCGGCAAATTGACGATTAAGATCTTGTTTGAACACGTCTAGTGATTGAATGGGAACGCCCTTATTCATTTTGGTCAATTCGGAAATTTTCTCGAAAATATCGTTTCGGATACCCGTGTAGGACGGCAACTCAGTACGGTATTTATTTAATCGAATCGGTCCAAATTCTATTTCAATAGAATTGTCGGCTGCATCACATAGCGCCTGATTCGTTTCTGACAACCATGGTAGCAATTCATTTTTATTGTCTTCAATTTGATTCAAAATGACAGCTTCTGTTTCGTACAAAACTGCATTTTTCGAAATTTGTTCGTATAATTTCTGCCACTTGCGATGTGATTCTTCCATTTCTTTAACTAAATCACTGGGCGCTGGTGTTCCGCTAATTGTATCAAACAATTTAAGAACATGGTTTCCCTTTCGTTCTAATTCGTCCAAAGATACTTTCGCCTTCTTGCACTGGTCTAGTGCTCGTTTAGTTTTGTCAGCGGTTTGTAGTAACTGTTGTTCGCCAGACGGCTTAGCGACAGCCGCATCGTATATTTCTTTTGTCTTCTTGATGTCTTTATCGAAACGACTTTTTGCATCACCATAGTCTTTCAGCGCTTGACTTATGATTGAGTATTTTTGAATTCGATCGCTAATCTCTTGTTGTAGACCATCCCATTCCTTATCGAGAACCAACACCGATTCTTGGATAGCCGGCATACTTGCAATATCTTCTCTCATCAGTTGATTGCCTTCGTCGTGAATTTTATCTTTGAAACCCGAATACTGTTGCATGCATTCATTGAGCGCCACTAAATCGGATATAATTTGATCGATATTCGAAAAATTTGGTGTTGCCCTCAGAATTTCGGTCAATTTTTGTCGACTCTTTGTCAAATGAGTGACCTGTTGATTTTGCAGTTCATTAAAGTGACTCTTTCGTTCTTCGATTTTGTTCAGTGTTTGCATTTGACCTTGAGACTTTAATTTTAATGCATCCAATTTGGCTTCCAATTCCGAAACTATTTGTCCGGCATTTAACGGTTTTCGGCTTACTGCATCTTTTAGATGTACAACTGGTGCACTATCTATTTGTCGTGCTTGTCCACGCCAGTACGAAACACTTTTCGAAACTTCTTCGATCTCTTTAACAATTACTGTTAGTTTTGGCACTTCTTTGTCTGGTTTCTCCAATTGATGTCGAATATGATTTATGTGCGATGTCGTTTCCTCTCGCCAACCTAACAGTTCAATCCACTTTTCAAGTGCGTTACGTTTTTGTTGTAAATCATCTTCAATGTCTTGATACTGTCCGACTAATGCAGTATACGAATCGTTCAACACAAGTACTTCTTCGGGAGCTGCATTATCGGACAGAGACTTAATTTCTTCGTGCAATGCTGTGAATGATGGTCGACGTTCCGAGTGTTGTTGTAGCAGAGCATGTACAGCATGTAGACTTGGTTCAACGCGATCGATATTAAGTTCTTCAACCTGAGCCATTTGTCCACGTAATTGATCCATCCAGTTTCCAAAGTTAGCCATGCGAGCGTTAAATTCTTGTCGTGTCATAATCGCATCGGACACGTCATTAATTTTACCGCGAACACTTTCCGATAGTTTTGATAATCGTGTCTTGATGATTGTCGTACGTTCTCGTAACGCATTTGCACCCTCTGGTGCCAAATTTAAATTGATTTGATCGGCGCCTTGCATCAGCGAAACTAATTTGGCTTGCTGTTCGGAAATTTCGTTATTGAACGACTTAAGTTTTACCAACTCTTTTTCCAGCTTTTCAACGTGTGGCGTATTGATGACGGACATTGGCCGATCAATAGCCCGTTCATTTTCCGTTATCCAATTTTCCAATTTGCTTGCATCGTTGTCAAATGATTGCCAACTACTAACTAAGCGTTCGTATTTACAAGTAACTTGTTTGGCGTTCTCATGAACGGATGCCCATCGTGATTGAACAGCGTCCAGCTCATCCGGTGCATTAGTTTTGCAGGTCATTTGATTGCTTATCATGGCTACACCATGTAACTTTTCCAATTGTTTTTCGCTTTGATGCTCGAATTGTCGAGCTTGATTTTTCAATTGTAAAGCTTCCTGTAAGCTGCCTGGTTTTGTTGTAATGAAATTGATTTTCATTTCTGATTGCTCGATCCATGGTTTGATCTCTTGGATGCCTGATTGGTACTTTTGCCAGTTAACTAAATCCTCTTTGACCGCATGCGCCTGATGGTCAACATTTCGATTCAAAGCACTAAGCGTTTCTTGTAGCTTATGAACTTCTGACTTTAATCGTTTTGCTTCCATGATATTACCTTCTTTAGGCGCTAACTCACTGGCGTCGCTAGCTAACAAATCTAATTGTTTCATTCTCTCTGACAGCATTGCATGTAGGGCATTTGCTTTAGCAACACGTTCTTCCGGAGACAAATCTTGTGATTGCAACGCTTCTATGTGCTGAGGTGCGGCCTGCAACGTCCACGCTTGAAGTTCGGCTAACCGTGCCTTGTAGCTATTCCATTTTGTGTTATAATCCTCGAGATAGCCTACGCGATCCTTGACATGCTCCATTGTGTTGAAGAATTGTTTTTCCAATTCCGTAACTTCTCGTTCAAGAATTGGTCGTTTGGTGGTGTCAGCCAATGGCGTCAGTTCAGCACATAGTTCTTGTAGACGGCAGATTTTTTGGCGTGATGCGTGCTGTAGCGTTGCATTTAAATCGCGTTTATTTTTCAAATCCGAATGGACATTCTTCGGATCGGTTTGCAGGGGTGTGATGGATCGCAATTCAGACTCGGCCGTGCCGAGAATACTTAAAATGTCAAGTTTTTGGTCTTGGAATTCATTCCAAATGGTTTGAGTTTCTCGCAGGGTTTTCAGTTTTTCCACAGTTTCATTGTATGCCTCATTCCAACCAGTCTCAAGGGTTTTAACTTCAGTGGCTACGAAAGCTGGCGCATGAATGTCTTTACTTAAATCACGACCACGCTGCAGCATCGACATAATATGTGTACGTTGGTGATCCAATTGACTGATAGCGTACTGTTGTTCCTGGATCATTCGATTAACTTTTTCAAGACTATCAGGCTGCGGTGCGTTAACAGTTTGTTCCTTGACCTTATTCAAGAGGCAAACTACTTCGTGAACTTCACGTCTATATGTATAGCACTTGGAGAAAACTTCTGTTTTAACCATTGTCACTTCAATTGTTGGTATAAGATTTTTATAACGAGCGATCAGTTCTTCGAGTTTTCTTTGTTCCATGTTTCCTTCGTCCTCATTGCTATACGGTAAAAGGGAGTCAAGAGTTTTGACGAGCCATTTCATTTCTTCTCGTTTGGAGTCGGCCTCGTGACAAATATTCTAGATTGTAACAAAGAAAATTTACAATTTAATTAGCACATTTAATCGAGAAGTTGAGTAAGATTTTCAAAAATAATTTACCACCAATCCTTTTAACTTTTGCAATGTAATGAAAAGTAAATATTTGTATTATAATCACCAATCGATAGTAACTAATGACAGTTTATTTTTCTAAGATAACATAATATGTCATTTTAGGTCGCGATTTGGAAATCCCCGGTATTTCTTACTATAGCTTTACAATTCTGATTGACCTGTTGTATGTTATGCATATTATATATGTGATATCTATAATTTGTATGAACCATATATAGATTATATGGCTCATATGTATTATTTATGAATTATCTATAAAAACTGTATAGCTCATCTATATTATATATCAAACATCTATAAAATCTAAATGGATCAAATGTATTACATTTAAGACATCTATAAAATATATATATGAGACCTTTATAAATTTTATATGTCTCATCTATGGTTCGTGTCCATTTTCCCGAATCCCATTTACCCAGATGCCATTTCCCTCAATTTTCATTTGTCCGAATTCCCATTTCCCCAAATTTGCGTTTCTGTTTGCCCGAATTTCAATTTTCCCGAATCTCATTTTCCCGAATCCCATTTTCCCGAATCCCATTTTCCCGAATTGTTATTTTCCCGAATTCCCATTTCCCCGAATCCTATTGGAAATGGAAAAGATAATTACCTGGAAAACAATGCGTTCTTTTTCGAATTCGTCCATTGAATTAACTTCGTTGATAATACTTTTCAGTGATACATCCACTGTGTCCATCCATGAAACCATACTGGAATATTTTTCATGATAATAATCCCACTGTGCGGGAATTTGCTGCAAAGTCTTACGCAAAGTCTCCACTCGCTCAGCAACCGTTTCCCATTGCTGTTCGGCCGCCTTAAAGCTATTCAACAACTGCTGATCGCTTTTATCGTATTGCACATATGTAGAACTTAAACGTTGCATATTTTCCAAACATTTCTCAACTTGTAGAACGGTTCCCTTTGCTTTAAAGTATTCTTGATTGCGACGCAAAATAGAGTCTACATCTTCATTTTTGTTCAGCGCCTGTTGTTCCAAATGAATTTCCTTTTCAATGTCTTTGATGTAGTGATAGAAAGTTGATTCGTCCAGTCGAAAATCTAATCGCATCAAATGTAGTGGTGCCGCCGACAACACTTCTTTCCATTTCTTTTGAAGTCGTTCGACAATTTCAATGACCGGCTTATGTTCGCCTGCCGGCAGGCTTTTAATCAAATCTTGAGCCGTTTGCACTAAATCGTTCATCCATTTTTCGTTTATATTTTCAAAGAACATTTTCTGTGAGCTGATGGCCTGTTTCGAGTCGCTGTGTCGCTCGGCCAATAGCATTTCGGCCTGGTGCAACCATTCGCTAACCACACGTTCACTTTCTTTGAAATTGTGCCAGCAACGAATTGCTTCTTTAAGACGATTTTCCCATTGTTGTGAATTTTGTGTGACATAGGCAAAGCGTTCGTTGAGTTGCTTCATGCGTTGGACGGCTTCTGTGGTGTCGATACTTTTCTCCGATGCCACCGATTTCAGTAGATTCTGGAAGACCTTATTCTTACTTTCCAACATAGACTTGTAGTACAGTGTTCGCGAAAAGAAATTTCGATGACAATTCAATTGCTCCTGAACATCATCTTTTCCACCGACAAGCGAAAGTGTTTGTAAAATTTGTTCGCCTTCGTCAAGCCATTGATGGATTTCTTTTTGTCCTTGTTCTAGAGATTCTTGTTGAATTAATAGCTGATGGAATAAATGCAATTTAACTGGTATTTGGGCGCGAATTCGAACCAAAGCTTCCTTTTGGTTTTTCAATGTGTTCATCATTTTGTCCACGTCATCACGGGACAGATCCTGTATCAGGTTTTGTATGACGCGACTAGTATTCTTGAATACCTCATCAACTTCTTCGATTTCGGTCGCAAGAGTTTGTAATTCTTCGCCATAGGCTTTAATTTGTTCGGTCGTTCCAATCGGTTGTTTGACCAAAATACCCTCAGCTTTATGTAACCATTTCGCTAGTGTATCTGCACCCAGACGATACTCTTGACGGTTACGCAAAATATCACCGGCGTGCATATATTGTTTCGTATTCGAAAACAGATTTTCAAAACGGCCAGATAAATTCGAAAAATGTGACTTTAGATCGGAAGCAATTTCATTTGTGCATGTGGCCACCAAAAAGTTTACAGCATCGGCGAGTAGCTGATGCTTATCCTTCCAAACACTGATGTCTTGGAAAAATTCCAATCGATCGTCTTCGGATGCACGAACTTTTTCTTCAGCTCGACACAGCCAACCTTCAAAGTCGTCCGAATTTGTATTCCATCGTTTCCAATTGGCCACCACTTCTTCGAGCATACTTTGGCAACAGCGCAATTCCATTGCAACGACTTTCCATCGTTCTTCTGTGTCGCGCATAAACTTATCAATGTCATAGTAATCATTTCGGGTAATATTGCCGTCACGTTTGTATTCCTCGACCACCTGTTGCATGTCCAAAAATGCTTTGCCAAATTCTTGGAAAATTTTATTTCTCGACACAAAGTTCTTGTATTGATCGAGCATTTGTTGTGCCTGATCTTCTCGGCCATATTTTACATTCCACATACGAAGTTTATTTTCGACCAAATTTAAGAATGCAATTAAACAGCATTTATGCTCAAGGAATTTCAAATGAATGCGACGTTGAGCCGCTTTCGGACCAACATCGTACAATCGTCGCTCGAGATGCCGCAATTGTTCCAACGGGACCTTATCGGCATACGACGATTGTTTTGCTCGTTCAAACAATTCAATGATCTGATCCAATCCGGCAAAGAATTGTTTGTGCTCTTCGAGTTTTCGACTAATTATTGCTGCAGTTTCTTCGTTCATTGCGGTCGGTATTTCGTCGTGATATAATAGTTTTTCGGCATCCGCCAACCATTTGCCGACAGCGCCAAAATCGCCTGGCAATCTAGCGTCAAGCGTCCACAGCCAATACATCAATTGGAATTGAAGTCTTGACCATAGTTTTGTTGTTTCCGACCAGGATTCTGGTGCTATCGTTGCCATGCTGCTCTGAGATTCGACAATATTTTTGAGTTTTTGATAGAGCGGTGCTTTTGCGTCCGCCTCGCATTTGGCCATTAGGTAGTCACCAAAATCACGGGGAAACGATTGATTTCGTAGCATGACTTCATATTGTGACGTCTTTGAATGCAGCCATTCGTTTAGTTCGTAATATTCGTCTTGTAGTGTTGACACACCATCACGTCCGGTACCCTTTTTAATGGTTATTTTCAACAAAGAAAATAAAATTATAATGTAATTCCAATTAAATTCGATCCGAAAAGGTTTACCTTTGGTTCAGGATACTTATGCAAAAACTGTGCCACATAGGTCATAATACTTTTTTCGTCTGGTTTGTCAACATCTACATCCTCGGCATCTAATAGTCGTGCAATGCCCAATTTAGTTTCGGCCAAATCGAATGCTGTTTCTAAACGTTGTTTGTTCGATGCTTTTCGCATTTCAACCAAATTGATGAGATTGGCTTTAATTGAATCGATTAACGCCAAGAAAGCGATGCCATCTCTCCAGCTGGCACCGAAATCTCGAACCTCTACATCTCTGTGCATTACATTGAAAATATTAACAATTAGTTACATAACTATGTGTGCGTATTCGGTTTGATAAGGAATTACTTTGGCAATGCATTTGTGACCCAGGTTAACAACGTTTTTCGAGCACCTTGCTTCCACTTTTCAGCCTTCAAATCACTATGACCGGCATTTGGCGTAGCTGTTACACTGTCCAATGAGCTAACAGATCCACTCATGCCATGACCCAAATATTCCAGAGCTCGACTATTTTCTTCAATCTGATGGCAAGAATGAACAACCATTATTATATTACATTTAAATAAGTGTTATAAAACTGTTTTAATGTTTGTGTTAGTATTCTTATTCTTTTATATATGCTAAAATATTGTCTAAATGTGCCATATACAAAATTTGAAAATTTTCACACTACTTACCAATGAATAATCTTTCAAATCTACAATAATATTCCTTCTTCGAAGCTTTATGTTCGATATTTTGTTAGCAAAGAGAAAGAAAGCAAATCGAAAATACATATTACGGTGAATTTATCAAATTGTAATCATATTAAAAATTATGTACGGTGCACAATGGATTGTAAAATAGATAATTACTGTTTTTTTTTACTAGATTTACATTTAAAACTAATTCAAATTACTGATTATCAAATAGTTACGCTTAAATTACTTGAAATTAGTAAACACATTATATTGATTAATAATATCAATTTATTACTTACTTGGAAATACAATATAATTGTCCATATTAAGCCCAACACAACTGGTGGTCTCCCGTCCACCAAATCTGCTGGATTAATGTTAACTAATTTAATTCGTTTACTGGCCAAAAACTGCAGTGCTGTATTGGCATTACTTAGGAAGTGTGGTCTGCGCAAAATTCTACCTCTCTCCATCGGCTGTATGAATAAAATCATTTTTTATTTTTAAATAATTCTAGTAAAACAAAAACCATATTTTACCAGTTTTTCACCAGACAATACTTCTAGAAGTGCTAATAGTTTTGTGCCATCTCGAAGATCGTAAATCAAATCATTTATCCGTAACGGTGGAACTCTCTGAAAAAAAATTAAAAGATTTATTATTTAATGAGAATTATTGCATGTTTCATGCTTAAAGGATATCATGTTATACAAATGTGTATATTCTGAAATATTGATTATAACAATACAAATATTCGTGTTTTTGGGCACCATTGACTATATATAACCAAACTATTTCAACTTTTTGGTAATTTTTTATATACCTACTGCTTACGTTTATATATATTTCTTCCCATAATTTAACAGCATTATACAAAACTTGGGGGTTTCTAATAGAATTATTATTATAGTTATTAAAAAAGCTTACCTATTGTTTCCGAATTATAATTCGTATGAACATTTAATTATTATGATGCCTATAGTACATAATCGTATAGCTTTACTTTCGTGCTCGGTGAACAAAATACTTCAGTATATATATGGAAGGAAAAGTTTAATTATAAATTCTTTTCCAACTTTTTTCTTGCAGTCGACAGTATTTATTCCTTATCCGTTACAGTATTTTATTTTATATAAATCTGCAATAATTTGGAACGAAGCGATATATAAATCCGGTCATTACAATTAGCTGTACAGGTATAATAATACACTTTACATTCAAGTACATAAAGTTTTGGTTTTTCTGTTTTGGACCCAAAACTACCAATAAATAAAAAATAATAAATTCCGGTTAGCATCAAAATAATAAAGAATATGGAAAGTTTACTCGTAAGGTATTCTTTCAAAAGAGCGTTCTCATGCTGTATTTTAGTCGCTGTCATACTCTTTTGTAAGCATTCTTAATGGATACGCCTTAAACATAATTTGAAAAATTGTAATAAGAATATCGAAAGAGAGCCGTTTACTGCAGAAAAAAGATTACAATAATTGGAAGTAGGTTTAGAACCTCGACAGGTACTTTAATTATGTGACTGTAAAACTTCTAAATTAGCGATATAAGATAATAATCGTAGTGCACAAAATTGTTTACGTATGTTAACTTTCCTTTATATCAATACTTCTCGGCATTTAAGACAATCAAAGTCATCGTCATAAATAGTGAGAATGACTTAATTGCTTATTTCCAATATTTTAAATACCTCTGTTTGTTAAGTTAATATTCGCTAACGGCACAACACATTTCAATCTGCACAGTTTCAGTTAAAAAAAAACAGTCAATAATATTCACAACAACCCAAATAATGTTAATGTGTCAATTTGTTTCATTAGCAGTAATTATAGATAAGTACTAACATTACAGTGCACCAAGAATATTATGCTAAAAAACCCATTATCAAATTAACAGTATACCGTTAACAATTATATGGACATTACTTTTGAAAACGCAAATCGTCAAACTGATCGTTAAACTAATCTTATCTACATTGTATAAAGCCGACACAAATTGTTATACCGCAGACAATAAGACCAATAAATAATATAACAAATATAAAATCCGACCACATTAAATCCATTTACTTTACCAAAAAAAAATTGTAGTATTTACCATTGACATTGATTAGGGTCGTCTTATTGTTATCATGTTTTATTACGCATTCAACATAAGTAATAAATATGCTGTAATAGATATATGAACAGAGCTGGGCGAAAGTTTTTTTTTTTTAATTTTCATGTGAGTACTTTTAGAATTTGTTGTAAGTACATTTTTTAAGTACGAGTACTTAATGAAAAGTATATCCTTTAAAATGTTCCAATTCGAATACTGAACTGACAAGTTCATGTATCTTTAAATTTTCTTGAAAACATGATCTTGAGTACAGTACATGTACTTGAAAATATGATACTCCGAACGAAGTAGCCCGAATTTTGTATCGACGAATTAAATTCGCTTGGTACTTGGAAACATGTACACGAGTACATGTACTTGAGAACTTGTTCGGAACTTGTAGATATACTTAAAATCTTGCTCTCGAGTACATGTTCTTGATAATTTTGCAAGTATGTGTGGTGTACTGATTTTCTAAAAAAAAAAAGTAGAGATAATACTAAAATGCACATATACTTAAGTACTTTTAGTACACAGGTATATTCTTGAGTACATTTACGTAATAACCGCACAGCTCTGGCTATAGATACTTGAAGTAATATATGAATTTGTTTGAATGTTCGTATGTACATCGATGTACGTGATTGTGGGTAGCCGAGCAAAAATGCACAAGCCAGACATGATATTGACACAAATAAAATGTTAAATACATACTTGTTCATGTATATACCATATATACAACGATGCGTCTCTAACACATAACTCAGAATAAAATTAAAATATGGAAAATCATTGCTGTTTTCAAGGTTTTCTATATTTTCATATACATGATGAATTTATTATTTCTAATTTTATCCGAAAACAATTTTCATTAGAGTTATTCAGTGGTTTTCGAGATGAATTTTTTTAAAAAATATGAAATTGTTTTTTTTTTTCATTGTATAAGAAAATTTGAATCGTAAACATTTTTTTTAAATAAAAAATAAGTATTTTAAACAACATTTTTTTTAAATTCACAGTAATATATAGTAGCCGCCTTTAGCTAAAGCTTATTTCTGTGTAGTTTGTAGTTTCGTTCGGTAATAACATAGTGGAAATGCTTCAAACGATCCCTCGTACGGAATTCCAATAGAATTTTGAATGAAAAAGTAGCTCAATTCTGAAACCACATACAAGTGAACAGAATAAATATTTAGGTTTTAATGTATCGCAGGAGAAAATAAAATAATAGCGCGTTTCTGTTTGCGACGGAATTTTTCCTATTCGGAATTATTCCGGTGCGTGCATTTAGGAGTAACAACTAACTAAAAACGTGTCACAAAAATTTCTTTGAGAATTCCTCACACGATGTCCAAAAAAGAATTCCACGAGTTATTACAGCCTCGATTTATACTCACTTTAGGATGGTTTTGGAATTTTCCAATCTTGCAGCGCATTTTTTCTATAGCGTTTAAAAACTATTCCGGGAAGATCTGGGAGAACTCCAAAGGAATTCTGGGTGAGCTTCGTAGGAATTTTGTGAAAATTTAGTAAAAATGCTGAAAAATTCGGAAATAATTCTAGAAAACTCTGGAGAATTTTCAGCAAAATTTCGGATTATTCTATATGAAGAAATTCTGGCATAATTACGTGAAGAAACATTGAAGAAATTTGAAAGAGGTCTTAGGTAAAAAAATTTAGGAGAATTTTTTTGGGAAATCCGAAGTCATTAAAGTAGAATTCTGAGGAATAGGTATTGTAATTTTTCCGTTTTTCAAATACATCTTTGTGTGCGTTTAAACACAATCAGATGTTACTGGAATAACTCCAGCAACGAAAAAAAAAACCGTAGGGGTGGTCCCGCCAGCAAGTACTTTAGTACTGCTGAATGGACAAAACCCGGATATACTCACAGAAGACACTGCATGTAGGAAAGCCAACGGATTCGAATGGGGGACAGCTCTATATACTGCAGATCAAGCGGAGAGAAAATTTCACGAGAAACTCGGCAAGATGGCTTGGGGTTGCGGTAGTGTATCTGTTCGCTTGAAAAGGAAGGTATAGAAGCACAGCTAACGGACACTAGGTCATCACCTATGGGGTGGTGCAGGAGTTTCACACTGCTGACAGACGGCTGCAGCTAGATATCATCTATATCGAAACAGATATTGAAAGCGAGCTCAGTGAAGAGGACGATCTAGATGAGAGTCTAGTGCCGTTACATAGCACGGTGAACTAACTGTCCACGATGGCGACATTAGGGATCAGGCAAGCAAACCTACAGCCCAGTAGCGCTGCATCTGCCGCAATACTGATGTCGTTGGAGAAGGAAAAGATGGACACGATCCTGATCCAAGAACCATGGATCGCGAGTGGTGGGCGAATCGGTGGGCTGGGAATACGCACTCTGCATGTGTTATATGAAGTTGCAGCTGTACCCATAGGCAGTCTCAATAGCTTCATAAGGCACATCAAGTTTTTTAAAGTGGAATAATTGGTACAGACCTAGCGGGCTGGTTCTCTATGGGTAAAGATGTCCCTTCATATTCGTGTTGCTTTGCTATGGACCTACGGGCTTATGATTGCTGCTATGCATTGCCAAACTGACCTAACGTACGCGGGTACTAAGGAGCCAGAAGGAATATATAGACAGCAAACGTAATGGACAATTTTATCCACATAGAACTTCACGGAGATGTTTTCAATTCCGTCAGTTTTCTGTATCGTCATCCTTTCACTTATCATATCCGACTTAATAGCAATCAAGACGCACCACCCTCTTGGCATACGCTATTAAGCGGAGATCTGTCACAACGGTACACATCATAGCCAGCACGATCAAATAAT
>JANTEX010111104.1:0-22039 GCA_024741295.1 Macrocera vittata
GTTTTTAAGGTGGTATCCGAAGCACCCGGTCATGAGTTCAGTTTATTTGTTTTATAATTCAAATTAATAATTTGAACTTTTTTTTTTCCGTCGCTGGCGGGTTTTGAACTCAGACCTACCGCGCCGAAAGCGAGTGTTCTACTCATTGTGCCATTCGGTCGTACAACTCGTTTTAACTTTATTAGTTCGCCGTTCCTCCAAAGTGATCTGGACTTAAGTTCTTTGAGGACACGATGCAATTCATCCATTGTATCTTCAGAACTAAGCCCAGTGATGTGAGCTCGCGTCGTAGCATAATATAATTTGAATGGCGTATAAATTTCAATTTATACTTAAATTTTCTTGTTGGATCTGTTGTACTAAATTAAGGCCGATAGAAAGAATTTATGTCATTTCCTGAGGAATTCCTGGGACAACGACGAGAAATTCCCAAAGAATTCCTAGGAATTCTTTGGAACACATTTTTTTCGTGATTATCCCTATACTACCGTCGTTTTACTACTGTAAAGTCTGCCCTACATGATGCAGCATGCATATTGGCTTGATACACCATCACTGGAACCGAGGGGCCCACTACTTGAAAAAATGTGTCCCAAAGAATTCCTCGAAATTCCTCAAAGAATTCCTAAAATTATTTCTCATAACTCTTCAATTCTTTGAAGAGTTATGAGGAATAATTTTAGGAATTCGGAATGCCTCGAAAAATGCCTCGAAAATCCTCAGAATTCCTCGTACAGAATTCTAAATTATCGACCATAAATTTTTTGTTGGGCAAAATAATGGTCAACCGTACTTTCTAGACAAAAAAAACCTCTTCCAAAGAATTCATTGCCATGCCTCAAAGAATTCCTCGGAATGTCTCGATCGATTTCCCAAGAATTCCTCGAGTAATTATCCCTCGACTGGAACGGTGTTATTTCTTCTGCTTGTGTTGCCTAACAGTTGATCCAGCCCCGTTGACTACGTTTCTCACGTTGTATAAATTGAAACCAATTTCGAATGCTGTTCCTTGGGTTTACCCTCAGTCCCGGTTTCTACCTACACTCTGTTGTGAATTTTGTTCCTTCGCTCATCTGACAAAAGTTATCTCATATACGTCCATCGACATGGAAATCTTGAACGTTTTCAACTTAATCAGGTCGTTAGCTGCAATCATCTGTAGCCTTTCTGAATGCAGTCTGTTTTCTCACTACCTCCTTCAGCCAGGCCAATAGAGTTGAAGAACATGTTATGCGGATCCGAGTTCTCTCTAAAACCTGACTGGTAGGCAGTCTGAAGTATACTCTCCAAGCTGGCGCCGATAGTATCACTAGCTGTATCAGACTGTCACTGATCCCATTTAGTGGTGAAAGAACAAGAATATCAGCTTCCTTCCTGTTTCGTCTTTTGATAAGTCCTTCCTTCGTTCACTGCTGGCGTTGTGTAGTTGGTCTGTGGAGTGCAAAATACATCTTCGGGATTCTTGATGTTTGCTCCAGTTCCTCTTACCCTGCTATTGGATTCCAAAATGCATTCATACATGTTGAGGACAGTCGTGTTTACGACTACTTACTTCATGTCAGAAGACTTCAGATCCCTTCAGCAGGCCCTCCTCACCTTTGACATCAAGAAGTTAATCAGCACTACTTTTTTATTGAGTTGGAGGCCTTCTTTCTTCTCTTCTTACCTCCTTACATGTCCGCCGAGGGGTAACCACTCGACAAAAATCTGTCCCAAAGAATTCCTCAACAAAAAGAATTCATCGGGAATTCCTCAAAATTCCTCGGGAATTCCTTGATAATTCCTCAAGAATTCCTTGAGAATTCCTCGAGAATTCCTCACAATTCCCCAGAACTCTTTGAGGATTCCCCAGAACTCTTCGAGAATTCCTCGAGAATTCCTCGGAATTCCTCGAGAATTACTCGGGAGTTGTCCCAGGAATTCCTGAAGTTGTTATCCCATCAGCTCAACAGCTGCTGTAGCTTATCCCGTTGAGTCTATCCTGTTTTCTAGTGAATAAGGTTCCTACTTTTTTTTCCATTTGTTGTTTGCACTAGTATATAGAGAAATATATGGTCTGAACCAACAGTGCCGAGGGGGTAACTTCTTGTGGAATTCCTGGGACAACGACCGGGAATTCCCAAGGTATTTCGAGAAATTCTCAAGGAATTCCGAGGAATTCTTTTCGTTGAGGAATTTTTTCGGACACATATTTTATAGTGGTTACCCATCGAGCAGTGCGGTTGTGGGTTAATCTGCCTTGTGACAATTAAGCTCACCCTTAGATAAACACATGCTGTGCCGTCTTAACTAGGTTTTTGGGAGGAGATTCATTGAAGATTAGGAATCCCGACAAAGTCACAACTTGAAAAAAAATCTTCGACAAAATGCAAATTGGATTAATTAGTTTGGTTTTGGGCGAACAATCTCCTAAAAAATCTGCATGGGGACAATTAAGGGGGTAACGCTTCACAATGGTTCCAAAGAAGACTATGCGAAGCTAGATCTAACCAAAACAACATGATATCTTATCTTATACTAGGGGGTAACTACTCGAAAAAAATGTGTCCCAAAGAATTCCTGGTAATTCCTAAAAATAGTTCCTCGAAATAGCTCAAAAAATTCCTCGAAAATCCGGTCTATATTAGAGATGTAGATACCAGAAAAATTCATATTTTGTTGAGCAATAAATAAATAAAATGGTCAACCGTACTTTCTACACAAAAAGATTTCCTCGAGTAATTACCCCTCTATCTTATCTTATCTAGTTTGGTTTCTATGGGTATTATTTTACTTCTTTTGATTTCGAATACCATTAAACTGACTGTAGAAGTTAAAAACGTTTACAACCAAAAAAAACCTGAAATTTTATGAATTATAAAGACACAGCTTCAATTTTGGAAAACGCAAAAATTACAGACAAAGAACCGGACAAAACAAGAATTTAATAAGACCTCATGAGTGTAATAAATAACACTTCCAACACAGACAAACTTATACGATGAAACACTACTTGAAATCAATGATTTCATGCAATTTTCAAAATTATTTCCTCTTAAATGTTGGCAATATATTCACACGAATACAGTATGACATAAAAACGTTGTACTACAATTTCTAAATTTTGTTAAAGCGTATATGCACCGCTAATAAGCTTCCCTGAAGATGACCACATAAGGGTCGAAACGTCGTCAGAAATAAATTGCAACCATTGTTTTACTTAGCCTTGAGCTTGAACCAAGCGAAATTATTGTTTGTATTAATTAAATTCATTATTTTGAATTATAATTCATTTTCTGTGACTATTAAATTGAATCTTAAATGTTATTTAAATCATTGAAATCTTACTGAATCACTGCAAGCTTTAAATTGATTCAGACAAAATATTCGGTACAACAAAGAAACTAAAATACATTCTATACGAACCGAAACAACGAAAAAAAAAACACAACAAATCAATATACTTGTTGTTTTCCACATTTTACGAGCTACTAAAAATAGTTTGTTTTTAATTTCAATACAATGTTAGGTCTTAACGTATATACGAGTATATACCATATAGCTAAATTATTTAATAGCAGGTATGTTTACATAGTATGTATAAGAGTATACTTCTATGGCATGTTGTTGACACACAAGCATTTTGGCTTGGTTGATAAAATCTAATCTTTATATTGTTACAATTTAGTAATGTACTAATGTGCGGTGTCATATTTTGTTTCTGCACTTAATGTGAATTTAAAGGATTCAATATCTCTTCATTCACCCAGTAGTTCATCTAAAATTTTAAAAGCCCAATTTATGGCGTAAATAATTTTCTTTTTCACAAGGCTCGAAGGTTACTTTCGTTAATATTTTTAAAAAATAATTTAAATAAATATACTCAGGCAACCTTATTCAATATGATTATAGCTATATGAGTTTATTTAAAATTTTGGTAAGAAATGTTTGCTGATATATACATAATAATATACAGACAGATTATACGAATTAGCACAAAATGAAATACGAGCCAAAATTTAAAGTTGAACGATTTAATTAATTTCCTTTGCCGGTATAATTTATATCAAATGTTCACATTCACAATATATTTTATATATATGTATTAGGGTGGTCCTTGGAAAATAGATTAATTTTGATCTTTGCAGTTCTTAAAACTAATCGTGGTGTGGACAGTGCTGCATTGATCGACAGACAAAATAGAGTCTTAGTTTAGTGCCATTTAAAAAAAGGCTGCCGATCGGACGCAGTACTTTAATTTACATATCTACGTTAATATATTTATTTTGGGATGCGCATTTTTTAGGCCCTTACAACTTCTGTGAAAACAAAAATCGAATTCGATAGTTAGGAGAAAGAATCGTCGAACAAAATTCGGTTCTTTCTAATATAGGTGTTTGAGAGCCACCCTAATTTTTTGTCCGATCGGGCTCTAAAATTTGTGTTGCGCCTTTTTTTTTAGGTCTCAACAACTTCTGTGAGAACTAGAATCGAATCCGACATTTAGGACAAAACCGTAGCACAAAGTCAGTTTTTTCGAATATAGGTGTTTGAGAGCCACCTTAAAGTTTTTGTTTAATCGGGCTCAAATTTTGGATTACGCATTTTCTTAGATCTCCACAACTTCTGTCAAAAAGTATTATCGAATCCGATGATTAGGAAAAAAAAATCGTGAAACAAAAGTCGTTTTTTGCTAACATAGGTTTTTGAGAGCCATCCTAAGTTTTTGTCCGATCGGGCTCAAATTTTTAGTCGCTCATTTTATTAGATCTACAAAACTCCTGTGAAAACTGACAACAACCGAAGGAAAATAGAGAGTGCAATACCAAATCAATTTGCTAAGGACCACCCTAATTTGTATATTTATTGTACATATAGATAAGAGATTACGTATTTATATTAACTCACGTGAAATACGAGAAATTGCTTTATCGACTTTTTCTATTTCTGTCATTTTATATAGAATCAGAAGTATTAAGTTCTATTTGGGTACGGCGAGCTAGTGTAAAATATCTGCTGATTATTGGATATTAGAGTGGTGTGTTTTTCGCAACATTCATTTTTCGAGATAGGTCTAGTTTTTATTTTGTAGAGAATTTGTCTGTATAAATAATTTTGTAGAAAATCGTTTGTATTTTTTTCAAAATGTATTTAAATGTATCGCTGGGTTTGTTAACGGTACTTTTTGTGTACATACCTACAGGATGTTACTTATTTCTCTGAAACTGGGTCTAAGGCGTCTCAGGAGATAGATTTTGTAGTAAAAAACACATAGTCTTAATTTGTTGTCGTTTCGACATAAAAAAAACCTAATTTCGTTTAAGCTTCGTTAACGAGAGGGGGGCATCAAAGTTTATGTGATTGCTTTTTATTTTCCATAACATAATTTCCATGACATTGATGAAAGGGTGGGCCTACGTAAAAGAGATAGATGGACCCTGGGAAGGAACTTCTTTAATTTTTTTGAGAATCGTAATATATTTTTGTATCAAATATTTTTGTATCAAACCCAAACCAGTTCCATAAAATATTTCTTTAACACGTTTGGCATGGTTTTTGAATTATTTCGTGATTCTGCAAATTTGACCGTTCAACATCGGATAACATTTTTTTTTTAAACGGAGGTGCTGACACATCGATTTGAAAATTGGTCGTTTATAAATATTAAAAACTTGCGTTTTCATTTTGTCTGCAAAATTTTTATTATTTTTGGTCGGTACTGATATCAATATCACAGCTGATTAATAGCAGTTGAAAGCCTCTCGCTGACCCACTATTTTCACTTAATCGAAAGCTTTCACTTATTCTTTACTTAGCTTAATTTTCGTCACCTTTTCTGTCAGTCATCAAGCCTAGGTTAAAAAAATTTCCACTCTAGTCGTGGAATTTTTCCTATTCCATTTCGGAATTATTCCGAAACGTGCATTTTTTATATTCTAGGAAGTTCCAGAAAAAATACGGGGAATGTTTGGAAAATTCCATTGAATTATGGCAATTTTGTGGGTTTTCAGAGAATTCCAGGAAATTAAAAAAACCTCAATGCAAATACCAAAAAACCCTGGAAATTTCAGATAATCCAGAAAAATCTATGGAATTTTTTCAGAAGAATTTTGAATTTCAGGAAATTCCGCCGAATGGCAATGAACATTTCCGGGAATTCTTAAAAAATCCATATAATTTTGTGATAGTACAGAAATTTAAGGGGCAGTAAATTCAGGTATACCGGAGAATTCAGGGGAATTTCTGGAAAGTGTAAAGCTTTCAGAAGAAATCTAGCAAATTCAGGAAAATTCCTGTGAGTTGCATGAATTTCGGAAATTCCAATTGTCAAGGTAATCAGAGGAATTCCAGAAAATTCCAAGGAATTCAGGAGAGTTCCAGCGAATTCAGATGACTTACATAACAATTTAGAAATATCGCTGGATTCAGGGCAATTACAAGGAGTTTTAAGGAATAACAGAGAATTCAGAAGGCCTCCGATCCGACAAATTCTAAAGAATTATTGTAGGATATTCTGAGCAATCTAACAGTGCGGCCTAAAATTAGAGCCAAGAATCCAGTTCCGGACAGCTTCAGGGATTTTTTCGAATTTTCAGAGTAATCCGGGGAATTTTAGAAAATATCAGACAATTTACGGAAATATTGCACGGAAAACCGATATTTCTCAAACAGTGCGGTCTAAAATAAATACGGTCTAAAATAAATACGAATATACTTCTCTCGTCACTTATTGTAAATAATTAGACAACCAGAAAACATATTACATTTTTAAGCACCGATGCTATTCCCACATTTTAACTAAGCGGTGAAGCATTTATTATTATGATAGCATGCTTTTTTGTTTAGCTCCAAAACGTAACTTTCTTAAATTTTGTTGCAAACAACCTCCATAAAATCACGGGAGTGACCTTTAAATTACCGAAAGTGTAATGTAAACCCTTGACAGTGACCTACAAACAACAAAAAATGACCTGTAAATCACCGTAATACATTTATTTAAATTCATTTATCGAGGTATTTTATTAGTATTTAATTATTTGGGTATGAGTTCCAAGGATCCAAAAAACAATTAGTGCATACCAATTTTTTTACGAATTGATCATTTTTTTATTTTTTATTTTGATGCCCGAAGAATATATAATTACACTTCAACTCAGTAAAAAAAAAAACATGCTCGTCCGTCAAGTTATACAAAACTTCTGGATAATTTCCAATATTTTCCATAACCATAATTCTTAAATAATTATGAGAGGGAGTTGGTATTGGATTTTCGTGGTAGAGGTATTCTTAAACTTTATTATTCATTAGAATTCTTCTAACTCGGAATGCTTTAAGTCGGAAATTCAGAAGTTTTTATATTTTCCGAGTTAGAGGATGCGTTCTCTAAGTTTGAATATATGATTCCTATAAGAGGAATTCCGACATACACAATATAATTTTTTTATTGTACATACATACATTCAAACATACATATACATACAATACAAACATACATATACATTCAAACATACATACATAATCGAAAGGTAATTACTCGAGGAATTCTTGGGACAAGGACCGAGTAATTCCGGGCATTCTTTGACTCATTCCGAGGTATTCTTCGAGGCATTCCGACGCATTCCGAGGCATTTTTTGAGGTATCCAAAGCATTTCGTGAGATTTTCAGGCATTCTTCGAGAAATTCCGAGGCACTCCGTGAAATTCCGAAGGGATTCTTTGATGCATACCGTGAACTGTAGAGGCAATTCATGCAATTGAGATGCATTCTGTGTAATTCCCAGGCATTCGGTGAAATGGCTTAGAATTCCGTGAAATTTTGAGGCATTCCGTAAAATTCCGAGGCAAACCGATGAATTCTTAGAGACATTTTGAGGCATTCCAAGGAATTCGTGGCATTATGAGGAATTCCGATGAATTTCGAAGCATTCCGAGGAAATCTTTTTAGGCATTCCGGGCAGTTCTAAGGCATTCCGTGAAATTGCAAGGCATTCAATGAAATTACAAGGCATTCCGTAAAATTCCGAGCCAAAGCGGGGACTTATTCGAGACATTCTGAGGAATTCTTCGAGGATTTTCGATGCACTCCGTTTTAAGGCATTCCGTGCAATTCCAAGGCATTCCGTAAAATTTTAAGTCATTTCTCTAGGCATGCCGTAAAATTCCAAAGCAATCTTCGAGGCATTCTTTTAGGCTTTTCGTGAATTGTCGAGACATCCTTTGATGTATTCCGTGAAATTCCGAAGTATTTCGTGAAATGCCGAGGCATACCAAAGCATTTCAATGCATTCCGTGAAATTCCAGGGAATTCTTCGAGTAATTTCGAGGCATTCCGTTATACTCCGAGGTATTTTTCAAGGCGTTCAGAAGCATTCCAAGGCATTTTTTGAGGCTTTCCGTGAAATTCCGACACATTCCTAAGCATTTTTCGAGGCATTCCGTAAAATTCCAAAATATTTTTGGGACACATTTCACATGCTACTATTAGCAGCTTATATAACCTTCTCAAAGTCCTACTAATCTATATTGTCGCATACTCGAAAAAAAATTAAAAAAAACTCTTCGACGCATTCCGGTCAGTTCTAAGGCATTCCGTGAAATTCCAAGACATTTCGTAAAAAACCGAGGAATTTTTTGAGACATTCTGAGGAATTCTTCGAGTCATTCCTCAAAGAATTCTGCGAGAAAATTTCGATGCATTCCGAAGCATTCCGAGGAATTCTTTGAGGCATTCGGGGCAGTTCTGAGAAATTCCGTGAAATTCCAAGTCATCCAAGTGAGGCATGCCGTAAAATTCCGAGGCATACTACGAAACATTCTTTTATAGGCTTTTCGGGAGTTGCCGATACATCCTTTGATGTATTTCCTGAAATGCCGAGGTATTTCGTGAAATACCGAGGCATACCAAAGCATTTCAATGCACTCCGTAAAATTCCAGGGCATTCTTCCAGTAATTTCGAGGCATTCCGTTAAATTTCGAGGTATTCTTCAAGGCGTTCAGAAGCATTCCAAGGCATTCCGTGAAATTCCGAGACATTCCTAAGCATTTTTCGAGGCATTCGGTAAAATTCCAAAAATATTTTTGGGACACATTTCACATGCTACTATTAGCAGCTTTATATGACCTTCTCAAAGTCCTACTAATCTATATTGCCGCATATTTGAAAATAAATAAAAAATCTTCGACGCATTCCGGGTAATCTTGAGGCATTCCATGAAATTCCAAGTCATTTCTCTAGGCATGCCGTAAAATTCCGAGGCAAACTGAGACATTCTGAGGAATTCTTCGTGGAATTCCGATGCATTCCGAGGAATTATTTGAGGCATTCCGGGTTGTTCTGAGGCATGCCGTGAAATTCAAAGGCATACCGTGAAATTCTAAGTCATTTCTCTATGCATACCGTGAAATTCAGAGGCATTCTTCGAGACATTCTTTTATAGACTTTTTCGTGAAATGCAGAGATATCCTTTGATGTATTCCGTGCAATTCTAAGGTATTTCGTGAAATGTCGAGGCATTCCGTCAAATTCCATGGAATTCTTCGAGCAATTTCGATACATTCCGAAGCATTCCAAGACATTCTTTGAGACATTCCGTGAAATTTCGAGACATGCCAAAGCATTCCATGAAATTCGGAGGCATTCTTGGGACACATTTCACATTGGCAGTTTATATGACTTTTCCAATGTCCTACTAATTGGATCTATATTGTCGCATATTTGAAAATAAATTTTTCGCCCAATATTTCAGTCAAAAAAAATATGAATATGAAGTTACTATTTTTATTTTTTATTTTTTTTATTGTACAAATTGACCCTACTTAATCACTTCTCTGTATAAATAATTTGTTTAGCGGTAAAGAATTCTTAAAGAAGGCATTCGATATAAGGCATTAGCAAAACAAAAATATTCTTTCTAATAGTATTACCGAATAACTTTCCTTAATTCGAAGAAATCCTCTGACAAATTTCCCAATATTAATCCTAAGGATATTTCGATGATAGTCCTAAATATGTATAAATCAATCAAAATCTCAAAATTCCAAAAAAAAATTGCTCAACATGCAAAAAATGGGAATCCATCCTTGTTAAGGTCCTGAAAATTTAAAGAAACCAACACGAATGAATCTTGCACAGCCAAGGATTATTTAACATCTTACTTAGCAAAATCTAATTTATTGATCGAACGACCACCTCGATCCTATTGTGAAATTCCATGTTTGTAACGATTTCACTCTACTGACTTTATCTAGCCTCTCAAAGAATCTTTCTCTCATTCTTGAAAAACCGAACATTCAGAGAAAAGCTGTTTACTTTTTCTGGTTAAGCGTCTTCGCAACTTTTCAACACCGGCCAGGATCGCAGTTTCTGTTCAGCTTTTGTCACTGCTGTCTTGAGATTACGCAGTCGTCTTTTGCAATTCAAGAAGCGTTTACAATCCCCATTGCTGCTTTTTATAGTGTACCTTTCACCAGCCGTATGTGCATGTCGACCAAGCCTTCAACCAGTTTGAACCCAACCGTGCGGGCTCATCTGATATTTCGTTCCCAATGAGTCTCTCGTGCCCAGGAATCAAGCAAATGCGCATACAGCACTTGTCGCTCTCGTAACGCGAATTTGCATCCGTCTTCTAGTCTAGATCAGTGGCGTAGCTAGGTTTTGTGGCGCCCTGGGAAAGTATTAATCAGGCGCTTATAAAAACGCTCCTTTTTCGTTGAGTTCTTGTTTTATTCTCGCTTTCTTGATTATTTTTATATTATTTTTTGACACCATGGTATAGTGATTGATTTTACAATTTGCGTTTTTCAAATCTGTAATGTATTTTGAACAGGTGAATTTCCACCATTCTCCCCGCCGGTATTGGAGACAATTTGGTCGACATTACCAATAATTGGGCATAGTTTTACTAACGGTCGTCGATATATACCAGACGTAGTTCGTACGTCTGCCACTCGGGTTTCGCCATCATTCCCAGAGTGCAGTTCCACTACTACACCCTTTGGCCATGTTCCTCGAGGATCGTTTTTGTCACAAACCAAAACCATATCGCCAACCGATAGCTTGCAACCGCCAGTAAACCACTTAGTGCGACGAACTAATTTCGGCAAAAACTCCTTTCGCCATCTTTTCCAAAGTTGATCCGCTAAATACTGTGCTTGTCGCCATTGCTTCCGAAGTATTAAGTCAGAATCACAAAAACTTCCAACTGGAGCCGATGATGATGATCGACCGATCAAAAAATGATTTGGCGTTAGTGTTTCGCCGTCTTCATGGTTGTCTGAAACCTCGATCAATGGCCGCGAATTTGTAAAGTGTTCTGCTTCGGCCATAAGAGTTTGTAACACCTCATCTGTGGGATGAACAGTCTTCAGCGTTGAACTTAAGCCAATCCTGATTGACTTCACTAATGTTTCCCACGCATCACCCATATGTGGTGCACCTGGCGGGATGAACTGCCATTTGATACGGTGATTTGTCATTGCTGCTCGGATCTTATTTTCGTCAAGCTCGGCCAACGATTTTTTCAGTTCTATGTCGGCACCTTTTAGGTTTGTGCCGTTGTCCGAAAACATTTTTTGTGGACAGCCTCGTCTAGCAATAAATTTTCGAAGCGCCATAATGCATGAATCGGTTGTTAGACTGTAAGCAATCTCAATATGCACTGCCCGATAAACCATACATGTAAATAAAACCCCGTAGCGTTTTTCCAACCGGCGACCGACTTTCACTAACATCGGCCCGAAATAGTCCACACCAGTATATGTAAATGCAGGGCATTTACCTGCCAATCGGTAGTCCGGCAGTTGTCCCATGATTGTACTGCCAGGTTTTCCTCTCATTATTTTGCATTTGACACACTGAAAACTAATTTTTCGTAGTGTTACTTTAGCAGCGATTATGTGATACCGTTGCCTTAATTCATTTAACACCGTGTTGTGGCCAAAATGATTTGCCTGTTCATGATAATGACGAATCAATAAATTTGTGTATGGACATTTTCCATTTAAGATGATCGGATTTTTTACATCATATTCGGTATCAGTAGCATTTTCGATTCGACCACCAATTCGAATTAGCAACTGTTCGTCCAGTATTGGTGTTAATTGATGCAACTTGCTTTGCCTATCGACAATCTTGCCATTTGCCAATCGATTCTTCTCGTTTGCAAAACACACACTTTGGCATTTCCTTATCCACCAGTGTTCTGCAGAAGTTATTTCTGGCACCGTCAGTTCATCGGATATCTTTGTTGCTTTTAAAATTTTCGAACGACAATTTCGAATAAAACGATGTATCCATGCAGTAGTTCTTATTAACCGCAACCATTTTGAAAACCGAGCGATATCAATAACGTCATCGTGGACACATGTTACGACTAGATGTGCAAACTCCAAAGTTTCCGGCTTGTGTTTAATTGTTTGATTAATTTTTGCGATTGGCCAACATTCTTCAGCTTTATACAAGAACTGTGGACCAGTGAACCAACGTGATGATTGATCAAATTGTAGTTTTTGTGAAACCCGTGTACCATCATCCGCAACATTTTCGCGAGTTGGAACCCAACGCCACTGATTTGGTTCGCTTTTTTCCAAAATTTCCCCTAAACGAGTTGCCACAAATTGTTTGTAGCGTTGATGAGTTGAGTGAACCCAATACCAAACACTCATTGAATCTGTCCAATAACGTGTGCTACTAAATCGAATACCATGTTCCTCAGACACCAGTACGCCCAATCGGCAAGCAAGTAATGCCGCTTGAAGCTCTAATCTTGGGATTGACATTTGTTTTATTGGCGACACGCGTGTCTTCGCATTTAAAAAGCACACTTCTACCCCACCGTCGGCCGTTGATATTCTTGCGTATGCGACACAAGCATACGCCTCTTCGCTGGCATCAGCAAACACATGCAACTGAATATCTGTTGCCTCAATGAAATTTGGTGAATAACATCGGTTGATTCTAACCTCTGGAATTCTTTTCAAATTTTGCAGAAAATTCATCCACTTTTCGTATATATCATCCGAAACACCGACATCCCATTCAATGCCTTTTTGCCATACTTGCTTAAGGATGATCTTTCCGGTGATTAGAAATGGTGCAACAAACCCCAGCGGATCGAAAACCGAGTTGACCACTTTCAAGATTTCACGTTTCGAAGGCCGACGTTCGCCAGACAATAATGCTGTGTCTATCTTTTCAAAATTTGCATTAAATGAAAACATATCACTTGTCGGATCCCAACAAATTCCGAGTACTCTACCAATGTTTTCTTCCGGATCAATATTTATTTTTTCAGATGAATTGATTTTCCGAAGATGCATGGGAATTGTTGATAAAACATTTGGCGAAGAACAAATCCAATTTCGAATTTCAAAACTGCCTTTTTTATGAATGGCAATGACATCATGAATAATTTTAACGGCTTCTTCTTCATTTCTGGCACTATCAAGATAATCATCCATATAGTGACGATTTTTTATGGCGTCCACCGCGTCGGGATTGATGTGCATAAATTCCTCAGCATTTTTGTCTTTTGTGTAAATGGCCGAACTGGGTGAGCAACTCGCGCCAAACATCATCACGCAGAGCTCATACGTTTCTGGTTCAACATCCCTCTTTTCTCCCCGCCACAAAATTCGCTGGCTACATACATCTTGTTCACGAATTTTTATACGATGAAACATTTCCTTGATGTCACCGACGAAACCGATGCGACCTTCACGAAACTTGAACAAAACACCTGGTAAAAGTTTCAACATGTCAGGACCCTGAATCAAATTGTCATTTAAGCTGCAACCATTTGCATTTGCGGCAGCATCAAATACAATGCGAACCTTTCCAGTTTTGTGTGGATTCGTGACCGGAAAATGTGGCAAAAACCACTCGCGGTCTAATTCCAACGACGGTTTTTGAATTGCCTTACGAAGATATCCTTTTTCGATATACTCCGTTATAATTTTGCCATATGTTTCACGCAATTCCCTGTCTTTGTCCAATCGTTTCTCCAAATTGAATAATCGCCATTTTGCCATTGATTTGCTTTCTGGCAATTTGATGTCTGGATGTTTCCACAATAAACCAGTTTCCCAACGTTGGCCTATACGCCTGGTCGTATTGTTCATTATTTGCAATGCCTTTTCATCGTAGCGAGATCTTGGTTTAAAATTCTTAACGCCGATGTCGTCGATTTGAAACGATGATTTGACTAATTGATATAACGGATCAATTTCATTTACATTCATGTGCAACACTTGACATAAATTGCCTCTTGACGAACCATTATTTCCACTGATTGTCCAACCGAGCCATGTACGTGAGGCAATCGGTTCATTTTTGTCACCGTGAATTAAATCTCGTGTAGCAATGAGCAGTCCGTTGTCTTCACCGATCAATAATTCTGGTTTCGCATTTTTGTATTCTGAATATTCGATGTTTTTCAGATATGCGTAGTTTTCCGTTAGTTGTTTTTTGTTGATGCTTTGAATTGGCAACGGTAATTTGTCTATCGTACGTACGTTTTGCATATAATACCGTTTTGCGCCATTAAAAACGCCCTTCAAACTAATCATTACAGATTTGGAATTATTTTCGCTTGCAATGTCACCATTAGCCCACTGAATAGACAGTGGTACATGTGAACCAGTCAGCCTTAATCGATCAGCGAGGTTACTACTGATCAGACTTGCTGTTGAACCAGGATCTAACAATGCATACGTTTGAATTGAAATTCCACCATTGTCCAATACAACTGGTATAATTTTCAAAAATGTTACGCCATCAAAATTGACGCCATGTGTACACCATTGCATATTTGGCGATTTCTTCTCAATGTTCTCTTGTTGCGTTTCATTTGACGTTTCGGAATCCGATTTGTGCAACATACTGTTGTGGTAGCGTGTGCATCCGTCCACTCCACATTTGATTTTACGATCACAATTTTTACTACCGTGATCACTGTTTAAACATCCAAAGCATAAATTATGTTTAACGGCCATATTCCAGCGCGCACGTATTTCAGCATTTTGAAATTTTTCGCATTTCTCTGGTTTAACACAAAACTTGTTGCATAAAATGCACTGCTTTATGTCGTCGTCATTAGATTGTGAGGTCTGCGATCTGAATGGATTTGTCGATACTTTGTTGATTCTCGCATTGCCTTTTCGCTTTTCTTGATCGTGCTGTTTGATTGTATCAGGAGCTAATCGCAAACTTGCCGCATCTGCACGATTTTCCAACCAATTTGAAAAATCGCGAAGTGTTAAATCAAACATGCCGATTTGTACCGCATATTCAGACCACATGACGCTTAGTGTTGTCGGTAATTTATTTTGCAGTTCGTCCAACAACATAGGGTTTCGCAAATATTCCGAGCGTTGATAATTCTCCAATGTTGCAGTCAAATTTGCAACCGCGTTTGCAAAATTTATTATTGTCATTGGTCTATCTTCTCGGGGTTGTGGAATTGATTTCGTTTTTTGAATAAGTGATTTGATAACAAAATCAGGACGCCCATAACGTCGCTTCAAAATTGAAATTATTTGATCTGCCGCATTCGGCGACACTAACATGGCACGAACCGTTTCAAGCGCTTCGCCCTTTAAGCACTTTCTCAGACGTGTCACATTCTCTAAACTTGAATATCGGCAAGCAGCAGTTGTGGCTTCATATTGGCCGATAAACAAAGGCCATTCGTCGACATCACCCGAAAAATAAGGCAAATCTTTTCCGACCGATTGGCGGGCAAAAAGTGTTTCGAATGCAGCGGCGTTCATGTTATTGTTTAAAAGTTGTTGTTGATACGGTTGATTTTGCTGATTACGACGATTTTCATAATCAGGAAATTTCTGTTGGTGCTGATTTCGATACTCAAAATTATCCTTTCCGTACTGATGGTCACCACGACTTCCATAATCACGAAAATTCTGTTGGTGTCGATTTTGATCACGTTCATAAGTGATGGGGTTCAATCGGTTGTTCGTTCGATGGTCCTGATGATTTCGTTCCTCGTTGATAGTAAAAAACCCCATATTATTATTTGGTACATTTTCACGAACAGTTTGGTACGAACCTGTGTTTGCCCCAAACGAAACACTCTAGAAGACTCTAGATAGACTAGTTGATAGATATTTTATAAAAGGTCTAATTGCTAGAAATGCTTTTAATGGTCGTCAACATGCAGATGCTGAGAATATGGTGATGAATCTGATTTCGAGAGTACCTTGGGTCTATGATAACATAGTGCACGTTAAACGGTCTATCTGTAATTACAACAAGAACTGCAGTTGTTTCTGTTTACATATAGAAGGCATATTGTGGAATGACACGAATAGCCATGAGTGGGCGAGTAATAGAGCTGACTACGTCGCTCAAATCGGTTGAAAGTAATTTTTGGCGTGTAGCTCAGTTAGAAAAATCTACTACTATTACTAGAACTATTAAAGGCACGAAATGCTCTTTTTGCGTAAAGCAAGGTTGTTGAAAGTACATAGGGTCACCAAAAGCCTGCCCTTGGCTTTGTTAAGCAGTAGTGAGACCTGTGTAAATCATTTTAGCAATTGTGTGGTGGACACGTGCTGAATAATCCACAGCGAAATATCTACCTACCTAGATGCAGAGCCTAGCTGCCCGATAACATTAAGTGCCACACCGGGTTGATTTGGATCTGATGCCACTGGATTTACCGATTAATAACGGTACTTAGAGTGGACATGAAAGTCATTTCAATTGTTATATACAGCGACAGCAACACGGCTGTACTAAGTGATTTGAACTCGTTTAATATTTCTTTCGGGTTAGTAAAGCAGTGCACATATGCCTTAAACAGGATCGCTTTCGAATGACTAGTTGAACTTATTTGAATTAGTGGTCAACATAAGGCATTGATGGCAATGGGAGCTCTAAGTATAGCATCAGAATCACATCTTATGTGACCTGAACCAATTGTGGGTTTCTTAATGGATGTACGACAAATGGGCGCGTGCCAAAATACGGAGTTGGGAGAATAAAACTAATATTTTTTGTCAAGGTAAATGCAGATAAAATCGAATAGGTGTTAATCAACATATTTGTAGAAGGAAACATACACCAAACATCGTATCTTGACACACGGCCTTTTTTCGTCAACGCCCTTTTCACCATCTCAATGAATAGCTTACTCAGAGAAATTGGTACCATTTTCCGAAGTAATCACATTTAAGGTTGAAAACCCTTAAGGACCTGCCGTCAGTCGAATATTTACGATGAAGAATCTGGCAGATTCTTTAACACAGAATAACGTACGGATCTTGTACGTATTCATAGTAAATACACGAAATATACCTGTACCGCAAAATGTATTTGTTTAAAAGGGGTCTAGATCCAATGTGCTCACAGTTAATCTGAATCACGCTTGACTAAATCAATGCGTCTGAAATTGTTCTGCAACTAGTCATTCTGCAGTGGTTTCAAAGTTTGCATTGGGTCACAGTTCAACGTGAACACAGCTCATAAACAGTGTGGGTCTCATTGTAGACACGTTGGGTTTCAATTCACAGGTAGACACTTTGGTGTCCAGACTCACTGTATAGACACACTGGCTCAGAACTACTGTAGGCATATTGCTTTAGATACATTGAGTTTAGACATATTAGTTATTGACACATTGAGCCTAGATCAATTGTCGGGAAAATTGGGTTAACAAATACTGACTGTAGACATATTGAGTCCAGACCAACTCTAGACATATATAGACGGACTCGCAATGACACACTATGCACACTTTGTTCAGACCCACTGCAGACACATTTGGCGCAGATTGAACGAAAACCCAAAGGCGACCAACCACAAACACATTGTGCTCAAACCTAAGACGTACTGTCCAGATATCTAGGAACTGGTTCAGACCCAAATGTCAACGCTGACTTAATATATATTGAGTCCACTTATAATGTGTTTGCTATCCTGGTGGTTTAAGGCAAAAGCATGTTCACAGATTTTTTGTGAGCATTTGATTTATAATGTAAAGCTCCAGCTTATTTCTGTCTGCCTCCCTCTAAAGTAAACTGTTACTTGTTTCGTCATTTGGTGGCAAAGTTGAGGAATATTTATATTTTGCATATTATACACACCCTTGTGGATTGGGATGTGTTCATATTATATATTGTCCCACATACAATGTCATAATGCCTATTAAAAACTCCTTATATAATTAAATGTCATGTTCTCGCTTGGTCTACAAAAGTATATTATTAATTCATTGCATGAGTTGATAAATTATTTGAACTTTATAATAACTAACTCTTGTTTAACCATGTACCTCATATGCATGTAAATTTAGGTATAGCGTATGGTGGGATATTGTAGAAAAAAACAACAGCAAAAGCTCGAGAGGTGTGTAAAGTGTAATTTATATATTATAAAATAGATTTTTATTCATTTTCATTTTGTCATATGTACAATAAAATACTGCATTACAATTCACTTGACAATTCACATAGTGTTGATAAAAAAAATCGATTAATTCTATAAAAAATAGCATAAATATTCATACATATAACATATTGCATGCATTTTTGATGTAAAACATAGCTTTTATCGATTTTGAAAAGTTATTTAGGTATAAGGTATATAATATATATATATCAGTGTAATAATTAAAAGCGACATTAGTGGCACGCTTTTCTTATTATTATTAATGCTTATATAGGTTCACGTACATTACAATTAACTTTTCAAATTTGTCTCTGTATAATAAAATCGATTGTCAATAAAAAAAAGTTTTAAAATAGCTATGGCAATTACTATAAATTTATAAAATGTATAGATGTTGATTGATGTTACGATCAATAGATGTTAATTGTTGTTTTTCTTAATTGTTTTCAGATCACAAAATTAGCCGAACTAAATTTTGAATGAGTCGTTTCACAGACATCAACTTAAGGTGAGCATTTTGTTCAATTTACACATATAATCTTTTAGTCAGTATTTTTAACTAATGGTCAGTTGACAGGTTTTCATAATTTTAATGATTTTTGATTAAAATTAATACAAAACAACTGCATACAGATTCGCGGTCCACAAAAAAAAACGTGACTTGAATACCTACTTGAATCTATCTTAACGAAATTCCATACAATGTATAGTACACCTATTATTCTCCACGTCGTAATTCGTCGAATCTCAACGAGTTGTCGACTCTGAAAAGAATTATGTTGTCTGCAGATATACTTGTGGAAAAGTATCCTTCAGCAAATCCCAATTTTTGAACTTAGTATCGACTGCAACCAATACCTACCTTTTAAAACACTTGATCCTCTTGACTTTTCTCGATATTAGTTCGAGGAACTCCTCGATTTTCGTTTCTGTCATCCATAATAACACCCAAACTCTTATTTGATCCGTTTCACCTGAATATTCTTTCGCCTAACTATTGTGATTAATATTATTGACAATAACCTCTGTCGTGGAATATTCTTCAAATTCGTGAGACGTAAACCAAATTCCATATCCATATTTGGCATTACCTCGTCATCGATATCATTATCATCGATAAGTTAATCCACCTTGCTTGGCGGACACTGCATAATTTGAGGAATTTCTTCCTATATTCGATGATTTAATCGTCACTCTGATCAAACCAGCCCATCAGTTCCTGGGTGTGTATCCGTAATTCATTTAAGTGACCAATACTGAGAAGGAACTTTGTCTTCCGTTAATATGACCAGTTATATTTATTCTACGTTGGGACAGGGTCTGAGCTTAATGTGTCTGTACTGAGTTCTCGTTGGGTCAAAATAAAATGTTTGTCTGTACTTGGTTCAGAATACGAGTTGGGTCTAAGCACAATGTGTCTGCAGTTTATGAACTAAGCCAAGACCTAAAGTTGAAGATTTTTAACCCAAATCCACCGTGGACCCACTACTACTTTTGACAAATTGGCCGAATTAACTCATTATAGGCATATTGGGTCGAGACCCAATGTTAACCAAAATCACATGCATTGAGTCTAGACCCAACTTAGACTAAGTACAAACCTGCTATGGGCATTTATAACTTATAGACACTTTTTATTTATAAAAAAAAAGGTCTGAAGGTAACCTACTTGACCGAAGTATCCCGAGTTCGTCAATAAACGGTGAAAGTAACGTCAACTGCCGAGATATCTTGATGTGTTTTCGATGATAAAAGCAATACGAACAAAAGCAATCGTCAGACTCAAAATGTACCGACGAGTATAGGGCTGATGGGTTCAAACTCAATGTAATCCCAACCAAGATGCATTGGATCTAGAGATTTCTGAACTCTTCAGTACTGTAGAAGGAACAGAACACACAAAAAAAACTCTCAAAGAGCAGTGACAACACACTACTTAAACTTCATACAGGTGAATATACAAATAATGTTGTGGACTTATAAAGGTATCTGCAAGGTATACTCATTTTTCTGGCTGTACAGAGCGACACAAGTAGATACACCCATATATAGCGTTGAAACTGATATTGAAGTAGCAAATACCGATGTTAAAAAAGAAAAAAAGTAAAGTTGACAGTTTTAACTTTTAAACCATAAATTATGTCAGATATTGACCGCGTCTTCCTTCCCATCTTACAGCATGGTCTAGCCTACTGAATAAACCTCTATGCTACCAATTCAGATTATGTCTGCAATTTGATTACATATCTCTGAGTTTGAGAGAAGTACGAGTAACCTTTATTCCAAATCCATGAAAATCTATATATCTTCCATTAGCTGAACGATAGTAATAGCCCTAAGCGCTCCTTCATTTCTACACCGAATATATTTGCACCGGATGTGGTAGCTACGAACACGATCACTTCCTGCGGTTAGGAATTTTAATCCTTTCCGACAATCAATCGATATCGCATTCTTTATACGTCCCAATGAAGGTCCCCCAACTGAAAACCTTTCAAATATTTTGCACGGATTTCTTCGCCGAACAGCTGAGCACATTGGCCTCATATTTTCTTGGGTCTGGCAACGTAAACCGCTAGTTTATATTGTTTGTCGGAAATAGTGGAATACCAACACATCGGCCAGCTGCTCTCCTGGATGATATTAGCACAAAACATTGATTGTGCCAGTTTTTGATAGCAAATACGAGAATTGATTTAAGTTTAAAGCGATGTTTTTAGACATCACACATCCGAGTGAATCTGATTCAACAAAATTGTACCACTTTAATAAAATCGGTGATTGGAGATGTCGCCGGTACAGCTGGTACGCTAAACGACAATATTTGCAACAGTTGGTGGCAAATTTTTACTGATAGTTTCAAAAATCTGCGCACAAGGGTTTACAGTAATTTTCCGCAATCACGATGCGAAGCATTTCAGAACACGTTGATTATGCCGAATCGAATCTGCCTGCCATCGCTATCGAAATTGGGTTTTTTTTTTGGCGTGTGATGAACAATTTCGATTGTCCAACGAATGTTTAGCTCTTGCAAAATACAAAACTTAGTTAGTAGTAATTGGACCTAGTGTTGCAACTCGCACGGCATATAATCAATGTGCTGTTAGTGCAGATGAAAACCTGAGCGAGACTCGTTGCAAATTTTGGGAAACTGATGAATGTTTCTGTTTTTCACAACACGAATTGGAAGTGCAGTTGTGAAAAAAGCATCTAATTGACAAATCCACACACACACACAATACAATACTTCCTTTTCGTAATACCAACTTGCCTCTTGGACAGTCGAAGTGAAGTGATTAGAAAACTGGAAAATGGACTGAGCCAGTGGAATAGCAGCAATTTGAGCATCTTGAATACATTGTTGGGAGGGGGTTTGTACCAGCTGAATGGTATTTTAAACGAGCGCAAAATAATCTTGAAATTGACTTTCTCAGGGCATGTCGATGATGTTTCCGTCTCCTGATATGAAACTCCACTCGTTCCTGTCCTTCAACTTGTTAGAGTTTATGCAATTTGTATTGGATGTGATTAAGACTGGAGGACAGATGGATGTTATTTATACTGATTTCAGTAAGCCGTTTGATAGGGTCTTCCATGATTGGCTGGATTCAATCTTTTCTTACCAATCGTGTTCAATATGTATTGTTGGAGAG
>JANTEX010111105.1:0-14958 GCA_024741295.1 Macrocera vittata
GTAAGGCCGCATTTATTAATGAATTTCATCCTTATGCGCACAAAATTAACCGACGAGTTATGGACATGACAAAGTTAGACAGACAACAACTCAGAATTATAACTAACTTCAAGCACTTTGAACGACCATTGACCATAGCAATATTTACACGATATTTTACCGCGAAAATTGAATCTTATGCTTATACCGAATAAACAACATACTCGTATTTGCGTTTATTGTTATAACAATACACGATACTAGCTGAAAATGCTGTTTGGCATATTTATAATTCAAAAATACGTTAATTTAAGTAAACAAATTAAAATATACATTTCTCAAAAATCATATTATACCAATTTGGTTAAATTAGCGAATAAAATTTTTAATAATCACGCATATATATAGTATATAATGAGCTGGTTAAACAGTAGGAGTGCTATACTGTAAATTTGAACTTATAATTTACGATGGTAATAACATATATCAATAAATGGTTTCGAAATATTTCTTTAGCATACACATGACTTATGCATAGGTAGGTATAACGTTAAAAATTAGGAATAATTTATTAATGAAAAATTCAGTAGACCATAATTTCTTAAGTATAGTCTTGCAATGGCCATAGTGTACATATACGAGCTATGTTTGCTTTAAACACGTCAATTGTTTATAAATAGCGGAAAAATGTTTAAAAGTTATATTAAAAGATACGTACACTATAATTTATAAAGCAAAAATCGACTTTTAACAAAATCGCTTAGAGTTCGCTTCAACTGAAACAGTACCTATACTTATGTTTAAAAAAGAGACATATTAAATAGTTTATAGCCTAAACCCAAGCTTAAATATTTCGCAACTGTCAGCCGATTTAATGAGTACTTCCTAAAAAAAAATCAGCAGCATTTTTCTAATTCACAGCACACAGTTGATTTTTGCCATTGTTACACGCAAACGAAACAAGAACTATACCGCAGCAAAATCACAGACCATAAACTTTATAATGTACAACAACAATTTTGATTCTATTTCTGTATTTTTTGGTGGCATATAAATTGTGTATATCTACTCTGATCATAAAACCGTGACTTATGGTTATATGAGTTCGGGTAAAATGGCGATATACGACAACATTTAATCAGTTTCGTTTTGTAGAATAATTATGACAAATAATGTTTGTTATGAAGTTGTGATAATACAAATATTGCATGATCATAATTCAATATCTAATTCAACGGAAATTAGCTCAGCAGTTTTTCGTTTTGTTTCTTAAAATTTGTGGAATATTTTTTTAGAAACAGCAATTTCATATAAGTCTAGACAGAAACTATTATTAAGGTAACCTCTAGGAAAATTGTGCTGGCAATAGTTTTCAACATTGGCTGGTGTTTTCCCATTTTTCTTTAAATAATCAACAAATTATTCTCTTCTCAGATTTTCGTAACATACCTCAACATTTACCATATAAAAATAAAAATATGCAAACAAAAACCAATTTAAGAAAGACCATCAATATATAAATAAAAACAATTTAATTATTTAAATTATTATTTACTTTAAAACTTGCATAAATATTCATATTACTTTATTGACAAAAAAAGAAAAAAATGTGTGTACATAACCGGGCTTGTCCATAAAAAAAAACCGAACATATTTAAACAATCTAACTTGTTTGCCGCGAAAAACATGCATATACGAGTATATCTCTTTTGAAATCTTAAAATGACTATATTCAGTCCGAATTAAGTATAATATTCAATAAACTTTATTGTTTCGTCGGATTAAAACATAAATGTACATATATACACACACTGGGGTATATTTGTTTCCGATCACACAATTATGATTATATGCATTTAAAGTGAAAACCACTTACATAAAAGGCAATATTTTTTCTAAATTAATGCCCACTTCAATTAAATAATGTATTTAGTTGTGACCATGAATATCAGACGAACTAAACATAATCGTGAGATTAATCAGTTGATGTTATATTAATATCTTGACTGCGACAATAAAAAGTCAATTAAAAAAGTGCAAAAAAATACTTGTAATAAAGGAAATAGTTGTATTAAGTAATTATGGCATGCGATAAATTTTTGAGAGAGTTTATGCGAGTCAATAATGAAAATTTTACAATGTTTTTCAAGTACATTTGAAGATAATTGAAATGGGAAGTCGTAAATATATGTATTAGAAAATTAGCTGTTACATTTATTGGCAAAAGGTATGCTTAGTTTAGTAGTCTTGAGCCAGGTACTTCTCAGTTTTTTTGTGTACTTTAAATCTTGATCTTAAACATACGACAATCGACCAAAAAATCAACCGTTATTGACCAGATTTCGATCAGAAAGGGACCGCAAATGAAAAATCAAAAATCGTGACCAAAAACTGTCAGGAATTGACCGAAAGCGAAAATCAACTGGAACTTACCGAAAGTAATCGAAATACGACCGAACATGACCAGAATTGAGTAAATAAACGAAAATCGACCAAACATTATCAAAAATCAACCGAAAAAGACCAAAAAACAAATCAGTGGGGTCATTTCATTTTACTTAGAGGCCTCATTGGAAAAGTTAAACTTGCTTAATTTTCGTTTCCCCATCCCCTGAAATGATGCCCCTGTTCGAAACAGAAGGACTGGTATTGTGTGCGATAATCGATTTAGAGGGTACATTCAATATTACCGAAAGTGACCGCAAAATGGACCGGAAATAGCCAGAAAGGATCCGGAAGAAAGCGAAAATTATGCATAAGTGACCGGAATTGAAGTGGAACTAACCGGAAAGTGACCGAAAAAGGACCGATAGTCATCGGGAATAAACCAGAAGTAAACGGAAGTTAAAAGAAGGGACCAAAAGTGACACGTAAAGGACCGTCGACCGGTCTCATTCGGTCCACTTCCGGTGATTTTTGATCCATTTCCGGTAACTTCCAGTCACTTTCGGCCACTTCTTGTTCATTTTCAATGACTTCCGGTTCTTTTAACTTGTTTCGACTTTCAGTTGCCTCTCGGTCGGTATCAAGTCACTTCAGGTTGATTGTTGGTTGCTAACGCTCAGTTTCCAGTTACTTAGGGTTAATTAGCGGTCGATTCCACTGAGTTTTAGTCCATCTCTGGTCAGATCCATTTCCGTTAATTTCCGGTCCATCTCCGGTCACTCACAGTCTGTTTCCGGTAAATTCCTGTCCATTTTCGGTCACTTCTGGTTAATTTTCGGTCTTATTTGATCACTTCTGGTCACTTTTTCTTGATTTCTGGTCACTTCCGGTCAATTTCTGGTCAATTCTTGTCAATTCTGATCCATTGTTACCCTATTCCGATCTTTTTTTAGTCATTTCTGGTTTTTTTTGGTCCATATTTCAGATAGTCCATTCAGATGGTCACTTCATGTTGATTTTCGGTTACTTATAGTCAATTACTGGTGACTTTCAGTCTAATTCCAGAGACTTCCGATTATTTTGCGGTCGCTATCTACTAACTTCCGGTAAATTTCTGGTCACTTCCGGTTACTTACAGTCTCTTTACGTTAAATTCCGTTTCCATTTTCGATGACTATCGGCAAATTTCCGGTCAATTTCGCTCACTTCCGGTCGATTTATGGTCGCTTTCGCTCAATTCTGGTCCATTTTCGTCCCCTTCCGATTTCTCTCGATTCATTTCCTGTTACTTCTGGCCCCTTCCAGTCTAAATTTCTGGTAGCATTTGATATAAGTTGTTGTGACTTGCAGTCGATTTTCGGTGGCTCTTGGTCGGCTTCAAGTCATTTTGGGTTGTTTTTCGATTATTTATTGTTAATTTCTGGTGACTTCCAGTGGCTTCTGGTTGATTTTTGGTCGATTTTCGCTAATTTGCGGTCCATTTTTGAAATTTCTTAGGAGGCACCGACTGGCCAAATGACGCTTCTGAGTTAAATCAACAGAAAGTGACTATAATTCGATCGAAAGTGGCCGGTAATTGACCGAAACTTCGCGGAAAAATTGTGGAAATGTCCCAAAAAATTCTATCTATGATATTAATAAAAGAAGTATCAGTCTTTTCACAAATACGAAAAAAAAATTGATGATTTGGCATGATTTTTGGCAGCAAAAATTATGTCTTACGCCAAACGTACCCCTAAATTTGAAGTAATTCTCTTAAACATTTTTCAATAATAATTCTTAACAAAAATGAAAATCTCAAAATCACAAAACATATTTTGCAAACTTTCTAGAAGGATTGGACAGGACAAGGACAACCCAGGTTCTTGAAGTTATTTTAGAATTTTCCTAAAGAAATTCCGATTTCTCTACAGCATTTTTTGGAGGAATTCTAAAGCATAGAAGTGACCGAAAATCAATTGAAAATTGTTTGCATCTCCTTAGCCGGGCTACTTTGTCAAATCGAACTGAAATTTCACAAAAAATAATTATTGCCTAAGTACCTACTAATTAGCACAAATGAGAAAAAATTATTCCCTCAAAGATTTCCGAGATTTATCGTCTCCACAGATCTTTAAGTTCAAGCGATCTTAAACTTCACAGATAACTACTAACTAATCAGTACTAATAGAAAAAGAATGTCTACAGAGACAATTGTTATGGATAGCGTATTTTAATGATAACTAATCATAACAGAGTATAACGGACTGGCTCAGAATTACCAATAATAAAAAGTTACTCAAACACGAAGTGGCTGAATTATCACCTCAGAGGTTCAGTAGTAATTTGTCTTAGTCTACTAAGTATACTAATTTTTATCAATTGATGAGTTTTTTCGTATAATTAACTAGTACCCAAAAGTGGACAATTTTTTTTTGTTTAAAATAAGTACTAATTCATAGCAACTTAAAAACAAAATGTCTGAATTAGTACCTTAAATGTTCCATACTACTCAGTGTTAATAATTTATGAAAAAATGTTTTTTTGAATAATTGGTATCCCAAAGTTAACAATCCGACGGTTATATTCTTTTTTGCTCAGAATGAAGACTAATAAATAGCTACCTAAAAACAAAGTGGCTGAATTAGTACCTCAAAGTTATACACTTTTTTATCCTTGATTTAATGCGATAAAATTGATTTGTATAATAAGTACTCGAAAGGTGCCGAAAGTGATCATTCTGTCAGCATTAAAAAATGTTGCCCAGAACATTAAAATGTGCATCTTAAAAATGTGTTTTATTTAACTTATCTGTGAAGTTTCAGATCGATCAGTCAAAGTGACCCGGTTGTAGAGACGCCAAATTCTGTTTCTTTTTGAATATATCGGAAATCTTCGAGATACTTATATATTCTCGTTAGTTCTAATTAGTACTAATTAGAGGTACTAATTATCTGTAATGTTTTAGATCTATCGTACAAATTGTCCCGGCTATGGAGACGCACTGCTGAAAATTAGCTAAAAATTCAAGTCGGTTCCGATTTTCGGTAAATTGCTGACCACTTCAAATTGCGATTTTTTTTTTACATTTATCATATCAATTAATAATCTGAATTCTGCTTAGATAATATTGCTTAATTGCTGGTTATTATTACGTTAAATAATCAAACATAAGATTTTGTTTTAAAATCTGATCATATTAATTTGTGATCTAGCTTACGCCCTAATGACCAGTTCTATACAAAATTTACAAATAGAATTTTTATTTTGGTGGTAAGTAAGGTTTACCGAAAGTGACCACAAATCGATCGGACGTAAGCAAAATTCAAAAGAAGCGTCCGAAAATCATTATGCATCGATTGTAAGTTGACCGAGGGCTGATCGGATTTGGAAACGATAAACTATTCGATCGAAAAATAGCAACCGAAAGAGATGGACAATCAACAGGAACTCAGTGACCAAAAATTAACTGAAAGTTGCTGTGAGTGACCAAAACTAGTCACAGATGAGCGGGAGTGACCAAAATTCTAAAGCAAGTAGCCAAAATTTAATCGGAAGTCACCGACAAAATAACAAAAAAGTTAGCGTCAATGAGCCAAAATCGACATAAAGTTGTTCGTCAGGAATTGATCGAAAAATAGCAGAAAGCTGCTAACACCGACCACTGGTTGGACCACTGGAACTTGCCATAAATAGGCAAAAAATATTTCAAAACTAAGCTAAAGATAAAGTAAGCTAAGTTAACTTTGACTTTAAGTGACCGGAAATTAACTGAATGTGGCCCGAAATCGAACAAAATTCTACCGAAAGTTATCAGAAATAGATCGGAAGTGACCAGCATTAGTGACTAGACATCGAATTAACTGAATCTGACCGAAAATCGAATTGAAATAAATCACTATTTTTTATTTTTTTTTTATTCATATACAAAAAAAAACGTATTTATGGCATGACTCGATGACTGGCAGGGCCGTTTCTCTCGCGGCCAATTTTTGGTTATAACTGCTCGATATTTGGTCAATTTCAGGTCATATTTCAGTATTGACATATCATTAACCAGATCTTTGACTTTTTTTTCTCGATTTAGATGGCAACACATTTCTAAACCTGAAAAAGTGTTTTCAGAACAGATTAAAACTGCTATCAATTTGAGATGTTGATATCATTGTTATCACTATTCCGATTATCTCCCGGTCATCTTTTGTTCTATAAATTCTAGTCCAATTTGGATCATGGTCATTTATTTTTGTGGTCATCTCCAGTCGATTATCGGATAATCGGGTTGTTGTTCGATCTGGGACGTTTTCAACTCCTTTCTGGTCACCTCCGGTCAAATTTTGGCCACTTTCGGTAATTTCTTGCCGTTTCTAGTCAATATTTGGTCAATTTCCGCCAAATTCTGGTCGATCTTCGGTCAGTTCCGAGTTGATTTACGAGTTATTTAAATGAAATAACATTGTCATCTTCATTCGATTACTAACAACTGTGCGGTGAATTTCCAATCACTTCTGGTCGATTTCTGACTGTTTCCGTTTTTTATCACAGAAAGTTGCTGTCAACCGAAAGTGACAAAATAAAACAAACAGAAATAGACCGAATGTCACCGAAAATTAGTAAAAGGTCATCAAGAAGTGACCGAACTATGTACTCAAATGATCAGATCTACCAGAAGTCATCTACATGTATAGTCAACGGTCTTGCGTCTCTGTCATGTCATGACTTCTGGACCAATTTCGCTTTGTTAATTAAAAGTTTTGCTCGTTGGTTCACGACCTGCAGACGATACTCGTTTAGGTAAGCATCTATATCGAAGACAGGATCCACCCTGCTAGTGTTTAGAAATTTGAAAGAAGTTGGTACCGAATATAAGTTCGTATGGGCAGTATATGAGTACAGTCGAAGGGGTTCCTTTGAAGCAATAATATGTAAACATATCCAACCATTCATCACAATCGAGGTTATCAGCCGAGATGTAAGACTATGTATATTTCTTAAATGTTCGGTGACTTCTCTCCACAGTTTCAACCGTTTGATGTCGGTATAGATTAGAAGTCGCGTATTCGATTTTCATTAGGTTGCACAGCTCTTTGATCGGCCACTTAATTTGAGCCGTGACGAAACTAGATTTGGCTCTAATAGTAACTGTTTTTCTACCAATCCTCAGTGTTATTTTGTCAATATCTGAATCCATGATAAATTTAATGCGAACCAGTTCATAGCACGGCAGTTTAATGAGTATCTCTATTGATGCGCCTTTGTTTAGTCACACGTTAATTTTCTAGATTGTTATAATGTTGTAATAATTTCGTTTGGTATTTTAATGTCTTCGAATTCCAACCTTGTGAGTGAATCCGCACCTACGTTTTCCTTTCCCTCTATGTGCTCCACTACGAAATCGAATTCTTTAAGATCGAGTCTCATACGAGTAAGAACAGGTAGGATAATAGTTTATGGTCACTTTTGACAGTGCCCAATGAAGAGCAGCTAGCTCACGTTCAACCACGGACTTATTAGCTTCCTCTCTTATGAAAGAGCGCGATGAATAGGCTATTGGTAACTGGATTCCAATGTGATCCTTGTTCAAAATTGCGTCACAGGTACACTTGATGTCATCTGTTGTAGTACAGAATTGTTTACCAAAGTCTGGGTATTTAAATATTCGAGGTTTAATTAATGATTGCTTTAGGTACGAAACGATGCACCTCGCCTACGTTTGCCGGTTGAGTATAGTTTTGAACAAATATTATATTCTGAGTCATCAGGTAGGATGCCATGGTCAGTACTTTCATGACCCAAAAACGTAGTTTCATGCTGAAAGAAAGTGTATGTATCGCGGTGTACCTTTTTCAAATATTTTACGGAGGTTCTTTATCATTTGGCACTCGGAGTCAGCGATGGCCATAAGGTCTACCGCATGTATAGAAATGCTTTGACTGAGATTAGACCCGAAAATGCGAGAGTCATCATCCGTTCGAATGAATTTGGTGCCACTTCAGACCATAATGAAGTTTTTGAATCTAAAGAAGCTCAGTTTGGTTGAAATTGGTGGAGACCACTCATCCGATCCAAACACGAAAGTATTTGGCTCGTCCGAGTTGGTCCGAAATTTCGTCAATCTTTGGTATTGGCAATTTATCTGTGTCTAGTTTCTTGTTTAATATTGCCTATAGTCGATTGTCATTCCCCAGCGTTTCTCAAAACTGTTTTGTAAAGATTTCTTGGGGACAAGTAGCAATGGGCTGTTATAGAAAGGTGTATATTCGCTTAATCTTAATTTTTGGTCATAGAAATTACTTTTAAGAAATCTTGTGCGATTCCAGTGCATATCCTTGTATTCACAGCTCATCAAGTCCTTTTGAAGCGAATTTTGGGACATTTTTACGATCATTTTCCATTAACTGTTTTCGATTCGTTGGCTCATAAGAAAGAGTCTATTGAATAGATTTAATAGTTTGTGAGACTTTTGACCCTGACCTTTCCATCTACCGTTACATTACTGAACGTTGAGTTCAACATTTTTACGAACGAGTTTGATTTTTTGATAATAGTATTACTGAAAACACCTGAGTCGATATCCTGGTTGGGTACGAAAAGTCGAGTATTACGTCGGCCGGCACAGGAAACTCTGGCGGTACAATTTGAAATTCATGTGGTCCTACGATCACATTGGCACTTACTGTCCCCAATGTATTGATCACACAACACGAAAAATTGCACATTTTTTGTTTGAATATTAATGGTTTTTGCTCTGCCATCCCCAGGTACACTTGTGTTTCCGGAGAGGCTTCTTAATTTTACGCTTCACTTTCTTATAAAAAAAAATAGTATCAGTTTCATTTATGAAAACACATATTTAAGGTTTGAGAGGTACAAAATGTCGGATTAAAGGTCATATAACAGCTGGTTATAACTGCTCGATTTCTGTTCGATTTACGGTCATATCCGCTCGATTTTTGGTCAAGTTGTCACTTTCTAGTCACGTCTAGATTTTCGATTTTCGAAACTTTCGGTAATATTTTGTTCTTAGTCAAAACTTCCGGTCATTTCAAATCGTTTTTCAGTTGAACAGGCAATACCGCACTGCGAAAGTTTTGCGAAATATGTATCGTTTAGTGCAAAGCCCTGTGAAATACTCTACGATAATCGAAATGCTTTGGGAAATGTTCTACGCAATGTTCTGCGAAATGATCTGCGCAATACTCTGCGAAATACTCTTCGAAATGTTCTGCGCAATGCTCTGCGAAATTCTCTGCGAAATCCTCTGCGAAATGCTCTTCGAAATGTTCTGCGCAATGCGAAATGTTTTGCGAACTACTCTGCGAAATGTTCAGCAAACTGCTCTGCGAAATACTCTGCGAAATGCTCTGAACAATTGTACAAGGTGATCGATTCTAGTTCCGGGACTAATTTAGTCCGGAGCTAATCTCATCCTGGGACTGGTTTTTGCCTCGGGACTTAGAAACCAAGCTTAGTCTTAATCCCAGGACCTTCTTTCGTCCCGCGACCGATTTTAGATCCGATACCAAGTTTAATTCCGATACCAAGTTTAGTCCCGTGACCAAGTTTAGTCTCAGGACCAAGTTTAGTTCCGCGACCAAATTTAGTCTCAGGACCAAGTTTAGTTCCGCGACCGAGTTTAGGCGTATAGCAGTGAACCCATGTCTCATCAACAGTCACGAAACGGCGAAAAAATCCTTCGGATCGTATTGCATCTTCGCTAGAAGTGTCTCTGAAGTTGTCACACGTTTTCGTTTCTGATCGATCGTCAGCAAACGCAGCACCCATCGCACGGAAAGCTTTTTCATGTCCAAATAACTGTTTATAATGTTCTGTACACGCTCATACTATATGTTTACGGCCTCTTCTAGCTCACGGAGTTTAATTCTGGTCTGCCATTATCATATCGTGGATTTTATTGACATTATCCGGCGTCGTAGCGTCTTTTGGCTTTCCCGGTATGTCTTCACTAAAAACACTGGTCCGACCACGAACAAATTCTGCTTTCCAAAATTTTACAGTTGCGAGCGACGGTGCATGATTGCTATAAACTTCGTCCAGTTCGGATTTGATTTCCGCATTGTTTTTCCCTTTCTTGTGAAGGAACTTAATCACCGATCGATACACAACTTTTTCCATTTTTTATAAAGCACAAAGTTGCTTGCTTTCGATAGCTCTCAAATCCAAACTAATTGTTATTTTCGTCTGAATTTTTTATAGAAGCCCACTAATAGATGAGAGATGTCGAAACCAAAAGCAATTTATTCTCACGTAACGCCATCTATCAAAAGCTAGATCTTTATCAATCCACCCTCGTAACTTTTACTTGAGCATTCAAATGACCGAAGTTTTCTAAATAAAAAGGACTAATTAGGTTTCTTCATAGCTTGCTTGGTTTTAGAGTTATTAAAAATCTATTGAAGATAAGTGAAATTGTTTTCCTAAAAAGTCAAAATTTACCAGAAAAAAAACTCTGAAAAAAGAACCATATTTGATTTGAATCTCAGATCTCAGAGACTGATATGTTCACAGAAAAAACTACTACTTCTGAATCAAAGAGTGTTGCGTTAGCTTTACAATGGATATCAAGTTATAAAAATATCGTTTCTATTGCGGGAGCTGCTGAGCTGCAGGTATTTAGGTGCATGCAAAAGTAAAAATGCCCATAGCACTCCTATATAGTTGAAAGTACGAGTATGTGTAAAACGATTTTTTTCAAGTATTGGGACCCTCTATCACTCTAGCACTATCTAATTTAGCAGACGATTTAATTGACACCTTGTATAGATATATCAATGAAATGACTACATACAGTTCGGCCATCCTGAAAAAAACGACGCCTCGTCTTTATATTTCATTTTTATCATAGATGATTTTTTTTTATTAAGTACAATTCAATAAAAGATAGAAAGTTTCAATAAATAAATTAATAAGTTTTTCAATTTTCCAATGATAACCGCATTTTTTTTCATATTAGAGGCTTCAAATATGCCCTTAAAGGAAATCCGACCTATTTTAAAATTTGGTGGATTAAATACCGATTGTGAGGCAACACTTTTCCCATTTCGTAGGATGCTTTAAAATTTTGGTTCTAGTTTTGAACTATTAATTTTATTACAATTAACAACGTAATCACCTTTGGAAAATCTAACTGGATTTATGACTATTTTATCATATCTCTTTTTGTTCTATATTTTATTTAATTGCACCAACACGTATTTCATCCGCACGCAAATTCTAACAACCTTATGGTCTAAAAATTGTTTAAATGTATCAGATGTCGGTCTACTTTGATATAATTTGAAACAGTGTTGTATTTATCGATCGACAAATTGTGTTATTAAAATTCAACTTCTGCCAAGAGAAGATCCCAATTTTTTTCAGCCGAATTGGTCAATTTGGCTAACATCGGGCTTAGAAAATGATTCGCTCGTTCTGCATGACCATTTGCTTTTGGTCATACTGTGGCAACTAGTATATGACAACTTTTATTTTTTGAAATAAATTTATTTTTTGAAAATTGTTCAGAAGTAAAGCAAGTGCCTCCTCTATCAGAAATTATTTGATAAGGAACGCCATAATTTCTAAAGTAATTTTCTAATTTTAAAAGAATTTCACTAGTTTTTACGGTTTTTGTTGCAAAAAGTTTCACAAATTTACTAAATGCATCTATTATTAAAAATATTTATTTGTGTTGTTTGAATTAATGGTTCATAATGATCAACATAAAGTGTGTCAAATGGTAAATTCCCTTTACACGTCAGACAATTGACCATATATTCTCTATTGCATTGTTTCATATTTGGAAACCAATAATTTCGTTTAATTAATTCCACTGATTTTTCAACAGCAACGGGACCAACGTTGTCATGGCTTGATCTAATAATATTATGTTTTATCTTTTCTTTTCTGTAAACTTGCAAGCTTCGTAAAATGTATTTACTCTTGTTTCTATTTTTAACAACTCAGAAATGGTTGGGTCTTTATTCTGTGAAATAATTAAGGCTTGCTCCAAAGAACAATTCTGCGTTAAAAAAAATCCCATGATCCCAACTCAGTGCATTGACATGTTGCATCTTATTACCCTCCTTGAACAACTTCAAAGTCATAATTTTGCAAGAAAAGTGCCCATCTACCGGCTTTGTAAATTTATTTCTATTTAATTTTATTAATTTTATTTATTAGTTTAATTTAATTTTATACGTACTATATGAAAGTATTGGTTTCACCCATTTTTTCAAAAAAAAAAGAAATTCGTCCAAAATGTGTTAAAAATGCTTTTCAGAGTTTTTAAGAGTTTTTGAGCAAAAAAAAAGGTTGATCGCTCGCTCGTTCGTTCGTTCATGAATTTTTGACAGAAGCGGTGTAATCCCATGAGAGGAAGAACCTTATTGTTTTGAGCCCGTTTTGACAAAAGGTTAGAGTGCCTCCCGAACACCTATATTTGAAAAAAAAACGACTTTCGTTAGAAGAGTTTTTTTTCCTAATTATGGGATTTGATTCTGGTTTTCACAGAAGTTAATAAAAAAAGTGCGAAACCCAAAATTTGAGACGATTTTTTTTCCTAACTATCGAATTCGATTCTAGTTTTTATAGATGTTGTGCAGATCCAAAAAATTTCACACCACAAAATTTCAGCAGGATCAGAGGTGGACTCCGAAAAGAGATTTTCAAAATTTAGCAAAAATAGAGTTTAAAGGAATAGTTTTTTGGATATAGAATGTATGAAGTACTCATAACGTATATGGAAAATACACATCATAAATGTTATTTAATTCAATATAAAAAAATCAATACATATTCTAGTGTCACCTTTTTCCTTGACACAAGAACAATTCCTTTTTTTTTTCTAATATTATATTGGACTTCCTGTGTCAACTATAGCATAAATATAATTTCCAAAATATAATTATCGATGCCGTCAATAATACATTCAACTAATTATTCGTTTTCAAAACAAAGCTTATTCGCCAAAATAATCTTGTCGCCATAATATTCAGCAAATGACTCCTCACTGCTCCATTTTCAATTTTCAATTCGCCGTCGAAATTCTAATATGTTAATACGAACTGTCGACATTTGATTGATCAATTCTGACAAAGACAATTCGACATGTTATGGTTTAGAATGAAACCATTCTAAGGCTTTGCCATTCAATTTTTCAATTAATAACAACTTGAAGGCATCTTCTTCAAAATGATGACTTTTCAAAAGCCGCTCAATCCGATTTTTCCACCTATTAAACGACTCGTTATTTTACCAGAAAAAGATGGAATCAAATAAGAACTGTTACAAATGGTATAATATTAACAGAATTATTATTCTCTGTTGGAACTATTATCTGGTTTGCTAAATCCAATTTGCGTTGCATCAAACGATTTTCATGTTTCATAACCTTTCTGCGAAAATTCTAATTCTCTACGAAGAAACTTCATTTCTGATTCCATTTTACATTTTCAGCGGTATTATCCACAGTTTAGTTTTCATCATCGTTGCTCTGCTGTTCGTAAGCAGAACTCCATCCAGTTAAGTTATGAGATTTTGTATTTATAAGGGCCTCGGCAATAAAATCTTCGGAATTGACTAACGTTTCTTCCAAAGCATGCGAGCTTTGGTCAACAGGCAAAATTTCATCTTCTTTTTGTTGAGTCGGCGTATCAGCCGATTCACAAGTTCTTCTTTGCCACCATTTGTTGGGTGATTATATTTCTTAAATTCACATTTCAACTGTTTAATATTTAATAAATTTGACGGTATTTGTCCATTTTTGGGCAGTTAAATTCATCATTGATGCGGTTATATCCCACTTCTGAAATGTGGTAACATCCAATAAAACGACTGGTTCTGCACAAAGTTTTACAATTTCTGTTTATTCAGATAATATAATATAAAGCTTAAAGGATACTAGATTCATAAAGTTTAAAGGATATATAACATAAAGTTTAAAGGATACTAGATTCAATATTATATGCAGTAGAATAGTAATTACCACAAGTAGGTATTGTTAGATATATCAATGAAATGACTACATGGGGCGACTCTTTGGTCCGATCAAATACCAAGTAAATACCAAGTCAAAAAAGTTATACAAAATATAACTAAAACACGTTTTGAGTGCGTGCGTTTAAACCACTTCTATATTTACAGTAAGATTTTTTATGTGAACACAAACACACGGTTTGTCGACACGGTGGGCACTAATGCTTAAATTATTATCCGCTAGGACAAATTTAATGGCACATTTTATATACCATCTTTAGTTTGTGTTTTACATGAAATATATACAAAATTATAATTTTATTTATTTGCTTATAAAATATATACAAATCTATTTTATTCTTGTGGGTGCTGTCGGCATATAAAAGATTTTTTTTTCTTAATTTGTCTACTATTTTCTTGTTTTGCTAAGAGTTTGTTGGTATGGTTTCTAATCGGTTCAAAGCTGGATGGAAGTGTCGTTGATAAAGCTACCATCCAGTGGCCTAAACACGAAACAATTGCATTCTTCAAATGCAATTCAACAGTAGCTTCATTTCAGATTTATTGTATTTTTTTTGTCATTTTTATTTTTATAATGGAGTTACACTCTTCAAGTGTGAATCCAATGTACAAAGAGAA
>JANTEX010112215.1:0-14884 GCA_024741295.1 Macrocera vittata
GGTTATAGATACTTTGACGATTGTCGTATTTTGTTGTGCTATGAAAAAAATCTATATGCACATACAATATGCATTCATTACCATGCTATAGTCTGGTGGGGCGGACTGAGCTGGATTGTAGCAAGACCCAACTTTGTCGTGTGCAAATACTTGGATGTCTTATGGTGACGGGTGCGATGAGATTAACTCCATCTGCTTCTGAGTCTGGTACCTCTGGATCTTCAGATTAGAGCAGTAGCTCTGGCTTCGGCTGTAAGACGCAGACAGAACGAACAAAGCTATGGTGGAGATTCAGCAATCTGGAACCAGTTGTCCGGACTCTTCAATAGAGTTTAGCAGCAGTCGATAAGATTCCTAGCAGATCTAATTTCAATAGGAACTTCGGTGAGGATATTCACGTTAGAGAAGAGTTGAGTGAACAAGAGAGGCGTTTTTCGAAAGGAGCTACAGTATGTTTCGCTGACGGTTCAAAAACGGCGGATGGCTCTGACGCAGGAAATCGTTCAGAAAAAAATGTATTTTAAGTTGACTGTGCCTTTGGGCTCACACATTTCGGTGTTTTAATCAGAGACTCTAGAAAATACTCTATTCTGCCCCAAACCAGTTGTTAATTATCCTATCGCTGGAATTACGGGAAGGACAAAAGATGGACGAAAACGAACAGTATTGTTATTGAAGGGAGCTTACGACATGTAGGCAAACTAAACACTTTGTTGAAAATCTTTTGGATGCAAATGTTGATTTCTTACCTGGCCTGAATTGCAAAAGACTCAGTCTGCTTGTGGGTGTGCTCACGAGGCACTGTCACTAAAAACTATAAGAATTCCCAGCAGTGATATTTGTCCGTCCAATGGGGAAGAAGAAAAAATAGCAGAACACTATGTGTACGTCTGTCCGGCTTCTATGGATGTGCGCGTACACTGAAAATAAAATCTATGTAAAATCAACAAAAGTATCTTTGTTGAAAAATAACGAAGTTTTTTTTTGTTCTAACAACTTAATCTTTGTTCAATATACAAAAGAAATTGTTGAATTACCAACTATTTCTACTAAATATAACTTAGTTAAACAGCATAAATATTCATTATACAAACAAAAAATTGTGTTGTTTTAAGAAGATTTTGCGGTAATGGAACAAAATTTTGTGTAAATTGAAAAAAATTGCTTTGTTTCTAAAACAAAATGCTTAGTAGCTTAACAAATTGTTTATGTAAATCTTACAAAAAAACTTTGATTATTCAAGTAATAACTTTGTTATACTGACAAAGATTTTCTGTTATAAAAAACAGACCATATATGTTAAAAGATTTTTTTTTGTTTCATCAACAAAAAGTTTTGTATACCAACAAAAAATATATGATAATACAACAAAGTGTAATGTTTGATAACAATTATTTTGTTCATGCAACAAAGATATTTCTAATAGTTAGAAAAATAAATATCATGTAATAACAAAATTATGAAACGAATCAACAAAGAGTATTGTTAGTTGACAAGGAAACTTTGTTGTTTTGACTAAAAAACTGTTCGTTGTAAAAACAAACATTTCTTTGTAGTAATAATGAACTTTTTAGTTGGGTGTATATGAATTAAGATTTTAGTTGCTCTACTACTGATTTTTGTTGATTTTACATAGATTTTATTTTCAGTGAATGTGAGTAAGAATTGCCCACTTTTCCAACTCATTGTAAAAATAACTTATTGAAAGGCAAGGAACTGACACAGGGCCCACATATGTAAGTTTGATCCCTTTTCCTGCCAATAGAATAGAAAATCCTGTTTTCTTCGAACTATATAACAATTTCCCTAATTTTCATTGTTGTAATGCTGAAATAAGGAAAAACGCATTCATTTCCATATTCATTTTTGACATTCGGATCCGCAAATCGCATGAATAACATGAAATTTTAGATTTTCTTTCACCATCTGATTCCAAATGGTCGAGTGTTCTTTAAAGTACCCAGAATCTATTCACATATTAGTAGACTTAAGCTTATATAGTGAGAAGCGGATTAATTTAAAACATAATTTCAAGTGCTGCAGTGGGTGTCATTCGCAATACCCATGCAGTCTAGTCTTTGCACTCGCTCCTGTGATTTTTGAGTAGTTATGTGGTTTTGCATTTAGGCCACCAAATTAAGGTAGCATAACAAATTTGTGTTCTAATGATCACTGTGTAAATCCAGTGGAATATTGCCGGCATTGATAGTTCATTTAAATTCATATCCTTTGTAAAAACAACTATGTTCGTTTTTGTGGGGTTTACTGTTAGTACTTCCTTAACACAGCAATTCTCAACAATTCTTAGAGCTGCATTTCATTCGATCGCTTAAAGTGGATACGAATTTACCAACAATAAGAATTAAAATGTCATCAGCCAACCCTTAGGTAAACTCATTTTCGTTATTTAGTTTGACGATCTAGGAGTTCACTACCATACTCCAAAGAAGCGGAGAACTGCATTCGCTAACAATATGCCATTTCTAATGTACATATCGTTAATTTTTTTAAAGATTTAAATGATTTTGCCTCTGTGTACATAGTTTTTCCAGGTTTAGGGATAAAGATAACTGTAACTTCGCTCCATGCTTTTAGGATGTAAAAAAGGCTATGCTAACTATAAATATTAAGTTAAGATGAGTTGTGTAAGTAAGTGGTGAAGACCATTATGCATTATGCATGGACTTATACCATCACTATCTGCCGTCTTAAAAAGCTCGAAAGATTGTATGGCTAGTTTTATCTTAGTTTTTTACGACAATATCTGAAGATAGATTCCAGTCCATATTAGTTGGATTTTGATTTGTGTTTTCTATCTTCTCTGTTTCAAAAAGATTTGATTCAAGCCTAAGTATAAATTATCCCAGTTCGTTCTTCTTCGATTTCGATAATTGACTTCAATATTTGTCCAGCCGAGTTCAAATTTAGAGGTATGGATAAGTTCAGTTACCTGCCAGTTTTTAATGTTATGACAGATTTCAACTGTGGAAATTGTTTGGTCGTTGATTGTTTTTCGTTGGTTTACAAAGTTAGTTTTGTGCCTTTATTAACAATTACATGGTTTGTGCTTGCTTTGAATTCACATTGTGCAGTACCTTGGTTATAGGATTTGCACATTCCCAATGGTGTGCGGCGTGCATTGGAATCACATACAAATATTTTAGGTATTTTCGTGACTCGACTATACTCTGTAATTTTGATCATTAGTTCTGGTAGTGATCAGAGTCAAGGTAGGCTGATAAAAAATAATTTTCTTTATGCCATTTTCTATAGTATTAAACTTTACTAGAACTGCAACTTGATTTCTGTCACAGAACTAATTGAGTAATAGCATATTGTATTGTTTATCTATGTAAGAGAATGCTCTCGGTCTTAAATTGTTTCCACTAATAAAATACCATTTTTTGCGTCCATTTTTTTATCTGATGTGTATGGTTAATATTATAATGAAAATTCTGGGAAAATTCTGGTGTTAATCAGAGGAAATTCAGGTAAAATTCCGGGCGAGTTCTGGCGAAATTCCGATGTAGTTCTAGAAGAAATTCGGCAAAGTTCGTAGGGAATTTCTGAACTTTAAAGGAAAATTCCAGTGGAATTTCTGAGAAATTTTGGAGGCATATTTTGGGAACTTTGATAGATTACTTATGAAAATCTAGTGGAATTCTTGTCAAATTTCTGGAATATCAGCTGAATTTCGAGGAGATTTCTGGAAGAATTTCAGTAGAAGTCTGTGAGAATTTCGAGGAAAATCGTGAGGAATTTCGTAGGATATCCTAAGAGAATTCCGGGTTAGCTGCGAGAGAATTCTGGAAAATTTTTGGAAGATATCTGTGGCAAATCTGTGTGAATTCAGGCGATCTCTTTTATGGTGAAACTGCACACAATTCATGCAAAAATCCAGCAACAAAATTAATAATTAATAAAACTAAACGTTTCTATTAGGGTACTAAGATTAAACCGAAGAATATAAATGATAAAGAAAACTCGCATCTAAAATATTCAAACATAGACGAGTTACATTCTTGATTAAGAAGAATTCCAGATGAATATATTTATATGTGTATGTTCATTTTGTACATATGTAGGAAGTTGGAAATTTTACCCGGTAAGCTAATAAATAGCGTTACGTGACTTTATTGATTATGTATTTGTATACTTACTACATAGCACAAAAATAAATACATATCAAATTGAAACCCGTAAAACATATTCAAACCTGTAAAAGCATTGATTTCTGTCTATGCTGTTTAATATCATGCTTATATGTATAATGAATAGCAGTTATATTATGCAAATATTTCACGAAAACATTTGAAGTTTGAACAAAAAAATCTCAAAATCACACTCGAATAAGAATAGGGAGAAATAGCTTTATTAGACCTTCACCTTTCGATGGAAAATGTATGCAAATTATCTGAAAACGAATCAAAGCCCAGAAAATGCATGCAAATAAGCACCCTTTATATCGTATTGAATAATAATAATAAGGAATTCAATACGCATCGCTGCAAATAAAACGAACAAGACAATTTTCGTTCGGAATTGTTCTGTTGAAGTATAAAGTTTAAATTGCTTTAAACATATATACAAACACACAAAAGGAATAAAAGAAAAATAGCAATAGAATATATATATTTACTATGCAAAAGAAGAAAACTATTTCAGGCAAATACCGCCCATTGAGTTTTCTTTAGATTATATATGCTCTATACTTTTTGTGTGTACGTAATCGTATATGTACTCCGAGTCCACGTGTCATTTGTATAATAGGATAATAAAGTTTTTATATACATATACACAACACACTTTTATATTCCATATATATATATATAAATATATATACCTATATATTGCATAGACATAAGCTTATAAGTATTATTTTGGCGACTACAGCAAAAAGAAAACTAAAACCGAATAGAAAAACTTTTTTTGTGTTGGCAATGGAACAATTCATGCATATCAATTGGCTAAAATACTCGTTTAGGAACCGATTTTCATTGTGTCTATAGTGTATAATGTTAAAACTATATAGAGAGACATGACGTATATAGGGTCACTGGACTTAATTCTTATGACTTGGTCTCATTTTTGAAAAATCTCAAGTTTCTTTTAAGCGCTTCAAAATGATTTATGAAAAATCAAAATAGAATAATATTTATTAAATAGGTCTGAACTAAGTTTGTGTTTGACATCCTTTTTTCTTTGGCTTGGCACTCATTTTCCACATATATGTACATACATATATGTATGAATATATATACTTACACGATTTCACAGAAAAGAAATACTGTTTTAAATTGAAAAGTTGAAGAATAGTTTGATCCAAATTGCACTACATACTGCAACCAATAATGATGGTACTCGAATAACTTCTCTGTAAAAAAAATGAACAAAAATACTAAATGTTTAAGAATCTTACATAAGTTAAGTACACCCTGCAATATATGATGGTGTATCTCGAAATAGCGCACCATTTTGGAATAATATGTTTCTAGAGAAGAAAACACCAACAGAAAAACTAACCCTCCAAAGCACCGAAGGACCATTTTACGGTAAAGAAATAAAAATCAGTCTCAATTTTTTCGCTGTCGTGAATACAAATTCATTCCTTTCTTTGCCGTGAAAATAGCTTCAAATACATACGTAAACCTAGCCATAATTTCGAACGGTGGTAGGACTATTTTCGGGTATATTTTAACCTGGTTCCAAAATCGCAATACATACAAGTATATAGGTATATGTGGAAAAAGTTTATAGATTCACATTTGCACAGCCAACCGCAAAATGTAGTATTGTATATGTTCAGCAGTATGTCTATACAACTTAATAACTACACATTTGTACATGCCAGAATGGTATATATACTCAAATACATAGAATGAATAAACATATTACATGTTTTATGTTGACTTTATATGTTACAATAATAATATAAATTGTGAAAAAGCTCTGCAGATTTTTAATGTATTACTTTTTTTTCCGCACACATGTATTAGTACAGAACATGTACCAATATTATGTGTGTATACGATACACACAATGTATCTATATTATCGTATACATAAATATCCTTGATTTTTTGCCGCATACCACATATAAAGAAAATAGATGAACAGACATAATATTTTTATGAGAATACATTTTGTAACATTTTTATATGCTCAAAATTTAAATGGGGATGCCTGTTTTGGTACTTTTATGGTAGTCTTTTAAAAGAAGGACTTTCTAACGAGACATTTAATTGCGAACGAAATAGTCCAAACAGTAGTTGGCATATATTAGAGTTGTAGTGCCGCAAGAACTAATTTTGCATATCAGCAATTAATGCGTTTTATTGTTAAAACCAAATCAACACAATGTGTACAATAAAATTGATCCCTGTAAGGTTATTTGTGTGGTAACTTAATTTGGACTGATCAATTTATACGCCTGAAAACCAATTAAAACATTTATCGTGTAACTTCATAAAACTTACACTGTGCGTTACACTGAAAACAATTTTATACTGAGGGTCGATTTCCACACTCGGAGTTAAATTCTTAACTTTTGCAAGTTAAGTAAAGTCATTGAACTTAAGAAGTTATAGTCGAATACTGATACGGTTGGTGGACCAGTGCAGTTGAACTCAGTGATTGGAATGAAGGATTTAAATTCAAATAAAACCGAAGTGCGATTCAGAACAATTTGAAGTTAGCTGTTAACGAAAGTTCTACAGGTCAAACGACAGCAATTATCGGCAGGTCAACAACAAATGTCGAGAGCAATATGAGTATCTCTCTCAATCTATGTGTGTTTTAAAATTTTTTCATACAGAGTGACGAAAGCGAACAATTAATTCGACGCCTTCGAAAGAATACAAAAGAGTCAACTGAACCGGAACAGGAATTTTACATTAAAAAAAAGGAAGATTTTTCATTATTTTGTGAATTTGTTATTTTTTGATATGCAATTCCAATTTTTTTAGGGTACTCCAGCATCAGCTATTTGAATCAAATTGAATAGTAAACAAAAAAGTATTTCTTCATCCCTAAAAAATTAATCAAAATGAAAAAAAAAACAGTTTTGTTTACTCGTACCATCTATGCATATTGCCAAATATATTTAAATATAAATGAAACGTATCTTAAAATAAAAAAACAAAAAAAAATTACAAAATTGATTGGCATATAATGGACAAGCAATTCTATTTTGATATTAAAATACGTCGTTATAAAATAAGAAATTGTGCTGACGAAATACGTCTTTCCAAAATCATGTAAACGCCTCTGCCATAGACAGCAGGCAGCTGAAAACTTAGCTATGCATCTGCGTTTAGTTTGATAACTGATAACTGAAACACACCCCCTTTACTGTGATAGACCTTTTCTAAATTCTTCCCCTACCAAATCGTCCAATTCCTTTGAAATTCAAGTTCTAACGTCGTATAACGCCTTTCGAGCATGAGTAAAAATTGGACGCGCATTCGTTTTTAATCGAAATAGCTGTACACTTGAAAGAAAACTAGGATTTTGATTTCAAAAAATGGTATTTTAAATTGATAATTACGATTTCGACCGTTTTTTTTATAATTTTACCATTAAATTAAAAATAAAACTTTGAATTAAAATATAGAAAATATTAGGACAAAACATTGAAAATTTAAAATCTAAATTCACAAGATCAACTGTAAAAACTTTTCATAATGATTTAATCCAATAACAAAATATTGATTTGAAATTCCAATTATTTTGAAATTAGCCACGATTCATTGAAAGTCTTTCGCATTAAAATAAATTCAAAACGATGGTTACTACTCGTTATTATTTTAATACGAATATCTTTCAATATAAAATAAATAAGATTTTAAATCGATCTTTTTAATTTTAAATTGAAATAATATTTCTTTAATATATCGATATGGCATTAATATGATGGATATTTTCTTTCAATAACATTAACACAATATTTGCATTTTTAAATTAAAATAATTAAGTATTGAAGTAAAAGTTTTAAGTTTTTGTTTGGATAATTCACTCTTTCATTTAAATATATTAAATCGTTGGAGACATTTTAACGGTGAATTATTTTGTCGTTACCTCTAATAATTTTTATTTTAAGTCACTTTTCTTTCCGTGTATATGTTTGGTCGAACAACTAAAAACTGTTGAATATTTCCGAATTAATGAGTTTAATTGCAAATCAGGAGTGTCAAATGTTCGGAAATCAGTGTACTAATATCGGTCATAAAAAATGTATTCAAATATAAAATTTATTCACGCCCAAATAGCACATGTCGGTGTGAATCAACGGCATACAATTGCGTGTTGGTCGAGAATCGAAGTTGGCTCTGAACTTGGAGGCTTTAACGTATGGCACAAAGGGGCATACCAGTGCCCATTAAGAGTGAGACTCGGCTACCTCAACGTTATATATTAGTAAGCTATAAAAATTTTAGGTATACAAGAACTGTTCAACGATCTTTTGGCGACATTTAACGGTTCGTTTCTGATATTTTTGAGAGGAAAAAAAATGGTTTTGTTGTACGTTAAAATAATAAGCATAAATACATTTTTTATACTCATACTCTCTCACACCCGATAACTTCTTCTATGATCAATTTTGGCACGGACTTCAATTAATCCAACATACTTCACCTCAGTTCCACAAGAAGTACGTATTTTAAAGTTAGTTGGAAAATACTCGAATCTGTTATCGTTGCATTTGCTTTATTGCAGTTCTTTGGTTGTAAATAATTTTTTCTTACACTACTTTAAGAGTCCTTTGACCTTGACAGAATTGTACCTACATGTATTTGTCAAATATACCGTCGAACCGCAACGATAAATACGAGTGCCTTTGTCGCCACTACTGGATTTTTGAGCATTTCAAAAAGAGCTATGTATGGCAATGTTAGGTAATTCTTACAGTGTACAGAAATCAAAGTTGTGTTCGCGTAATCCCAAAGTTAGAATAAAACCAAATTGAAATGTCTCAAAAGCAGTTATAGCATAGGGCTATAGTACTGTTTTTAGATGCATTTTAATATCAGTTAGTGAATAATTTAATATTTCGTTTAATAAAAAATATTGAATCCGAATACGCCACTTTTGCACTAAATTCTAGATTCTCACAAAATATACATGGAGCATGTTTTGGAGCAGACATTTTAAAACATACACATGTGCTCGAGCATGCTCCGAACTAACATCCCTATTAATAGCCGATGTAATGATAACAAATAATCCAGAATTGATTCATAATATTTCTGTTTTCATTTTTTTTTGATCGGTGAAAGTTAAATTAAATGTCTTTATGAAGCCGAGCACAGAGTACGCTATTGCCGTAATACATAAAATATAATCATCACAGTTAAATTTAGAATCAAAAAGAACTCCAAGGTCCTTGATTTATATTATCCAATTTAGTTGTTGCCCAGCAGTGCAGTATTGGAACGTAATTGGATTTTGACAAAATGACATAGCTTTGCCGATGTCAACATTCAGATTTAGTTTGTTTGACGACAGCTTGACGATGGGCTACCGAAATAGCGCTACAGTTTTATCGAATTACGTATCGTTGACACTTTTCCGTACACAAGGAATTGCACAATAGAGAGTTCTAATTGGAAATTTGTTATTCTATTGTTAGTGTAAGTCATTTAGTATTTTTATTATAATTCGTTTACACCCAATAACCTATTATGGACGAAATTTAGGTGTTCTCGGTGATTCAGAATATTGTTTTGGTGAAATTTCGCCCGATTTTTGCACATTTTTAATAGCCATTTAACATGGTGACTCTGCAATATGTACTGATCAACTTATTCCAGAAAACTTTAATTGTTTCTCTTTTCGCTGTATAACAGTAACCGAACTACACGATGCCATTCTTTCAATTATATCAAATGCAGTAGGTCCCGATAATATTCATTTGCGTTTTGTTAAGATGATTTCGCCAGTTTTTATACACCGTACAACGTAATGTATATACATTATGTTGTCAATTCTGTTTAAATTACTTCTATATTCCCGACAGAGTGGAAATATGTTAAAATACTACCGATTGCAAAAGTATCACGACCAACGCTGTTGTCAGATATTCGGCCTATAAGCATATGTATGTATATCGTATTTGTCCAAAGTTTGGGAAGTACTTATTCGACATCAGATGCTGGTAGCTATAATACAACATGGTGGTTTGTACGAAGGACAGTCGGGATTTCTCCGTCACCATAGCACAAAGACTGCATAATTATCGATAATTTCGATAATTATCGATATTTTTAGATTTTTAAAAATTATCGATAAATAATTATCGTTTATCGATATCTCTTGGATATCGATAATTTTCGATATTTTTTCAACATCGAACAGCCCTAGTCTGCGGTGCTGACAAGCCAATTTACCATGCATAAATCTTACCATGCATAAATCTTGCCGTGCATCTTAAGATCGTTCGGCTACATCAAGATGAGAACGATTCAAAAATATTCGAAATGTCAATAACAAACAGTTGAAACAGAAACAACACTAAAAACTCATGAGCGGTCGTCCAAAAATGATGTCACGGTATAGAGAGGGGGGAGCAGGAGGTTTGAAAATCGTGACAAGCTGTGACTGGGGGGAGGGGTCAGGACATTTAATTACGTCATAGTGAAAAAAATGATATATAGCGGACACTTCACCAAACATAGAAAAATCGAGAAAAAAAATGCCGTGACATCGTTTGTAGACGACCCCGAGACGCACAAACAACCAATAAAACATGCTAAACTCGATTTGTCAGATAAGACTAGAAACCAATTAAAAAACTAGTGTACAGCTGTTTGCAATAAAATATAATAATTTTTGCTATTCGAGCACTACACGACTAATTCATCATTTGTATACGAACTCTGTCAAATAAAACAATTTTTTGTCGTGTACAATCATTTAATTAATTACCGAACGTATTTGGATACGTCACATCCATTCTCAAAATAGTTGAACGTTCTTTTTTTGAATCCTGAATGGAGTTGAAAACTGCCTATTATTTTCATATTGGTGCCTGATTGTAATACAGCAATTCCTTGATTTTTTGCTATAGTTTCACGTACGACAAATCCAGTGCAACTTTACTGTAAATAAAACCGTTTAACTTTTGCTCTATATAATCCAGCAAGAAATGTAGCTTCTTTAAATTATTGAAAGCGCCACCCAGTAAACATTTTTTTAAATAAATGTGTATCGGAAATCAAAGTATCTTAAATTTCTTTTCCGAGCCTATTAAAAAGAGATAAAAATTCCGACCAAAATTTTCAAACAAAATTCTAATCTGTTCTTAATACCAATCTATAATTAAAAGACAAATAATGGAACTGGATTCAACCAATTTAATAGCGAAAGATGGCCTTTTTTCTTATATTAGCGTCGTTAGTTTATTGACCTCTATTTGGCAACCAATAATATTTTCAACAGTATCTGACTTAACTATCCACATCATTATACCATATCTCGGGGTTATAACATATATAGTATATTGGTTATATAGTCTGTGATAATTTGACCAAATACTGTATCCAGGTGTAAAACTATGTATAAACCATATACGAGCTAGAAAAGGCTAAGTACCTTCTATATGAAGATGTACATCGCATTTATCTGCATTTGTTTCGGTAAATTATGATTTATATGCCTCCTTAATGATAATATCTCTATTTTTAATCTATTATCTGTGTTGTGAAAATATATACATATATATATAAAATTTTAGATAAATTGAGATGTGTATAATACTGTCCGTTCGGCATATATTTGTTTATTTGCCTTTTCGTTGCCATTGACTTAAATCTATTGATTAATGATAGCTGTCAGTCAAACTTCCATCACCTATTCACATACGATATGTTATGCGTATACATATAAATGTGTATTAAAGCATTACTATTATATTCGAACTAGAGAGATCTTTATTCGGTATTTTTATAGAACACCAGACATTTGATTCTCGTTTATTATTTTCTTTCTTATACGTCTATTTCTTTGAGCTTTGTAAATAAATGTCTTTATAGAATAATTTGGCTTGATGACAGGTGCCGACACAACATGTATGCATATCGGCGTATCTTCAAACTAACACATTAGTGATTTTTGTTTGTTCAATTTTACTGTTTCTTTTTGTATACCATATACCGATTCAATATGTATATTTTTTTCTCGGTTTCGTTTTGGAATTTATTTTAATAAATTTTCATTAATACGTCTTACATTCGGTTGAAAAATTAGAAGATTCTATATAGGCTTATTTTGTTAGGAAGCTATCTAAATTAGGTTTAAGTTTCATAGCACATTCCGTTGCATTTTTGTCAAGAAAAAAATCCGTGACCAATATATAGTTGAGGATCTCTGAGAAGAACGTGCATAGTGAAAGATTGTCGTACGTCGGTACATTTCTTTAGGATCCTACATGAACACCATGAACAGCCATCCATTACTAATTGGTTATCCAAAAAATGCAGCAAAGTGTAACTATACAATGAATGCAGTCAAATCAAAAATTAATTCTACAAAATTAAATGTGGAAATGTAAGACACATTGCAAAAGGGCGTGGATCCAAATATGCTGTTGAGTCAGTACGTAAAAATGCTAAAGATATTATCGGCAGATCATACACTTTCTTGATTCCAGAAAAAGTATAGCACGCATAAAAGTTGTTAGGCTCAACGAAAAGAAAAGTGCTGATGTAAGAATGAGGGAAATTTTAATGATGCTTCGATAATTAATAGAACTTCGGTCATTAAAATATGGCATCAGAATCGAGGTCGAAAGCTGCAGCACCTTTGGACATGACAGAACGATGCATATAGTACATATGTTAGCGTATTCCCCACACATCAAAAGGTTGTAAATCCATGGAGCCAGTGCCTAGTAAATGCAGTGGCAATCCTGTTACATCAGTATGCGTATTAGAAGTTGAACTTTGCATAAATTGTCCTGAGATGAAGTTCAACTTAAGGATTGGTATTGACTACTCTCACTCTCCATTGAGCACAACTATACAGATTAAAGCAATCTAAAATTAAATGAAATATAGATAAATTTTGGATTCAAAAGGGAAAAATAGAAATTATCGCAAAGCAATCGGGTCATTAAAATATTTATCTTGTAATACCAGATCTGATATTTCGGCTCGCGTATCATTTTTGAGCCAAAAACTAAGTAATCCCAGCCAGTTGTCGGTGGAACAGTAGAAAACAAACATATATTACGCTATCATCAACGGAAGCTGGATTCGTTTCGTAAGCGGAAATTATCATTTCGTTCGCAAAATCAAATTTTTTAATAGCAGCACTGCAGCAAAATAAAATTAAAAAATTTCAGAATTCAAATTTGTCTGTTAACACAAACAGAAGAAACAACATGAAAAGTAATGTTTCATACATTAATAACATATAGTTTGTGATATACAAATTTGTCAGTGAATAATAACATATTAAAATAATAAGACGTTACTTTACAATCGTATAGCTTTAATTAATTTAAAGTCTACCATTCGATCATTTTTGACCCACTACTAATATTTATTACGTATAAAACAGTGTAAAAATTGATGGTGGTGGTGTTCTAATCGTAGCCTAGTCGAGACTGAAGAGGGAACGATTGTGAAAGTCGATCTGGAAACTTTGGTAATTGGTAATTTCAATTTGACAAAGGTAGGTTGGATATTTTATTTGTATAATTAATTGTTGTTCAGCATAGAGTGTTACTGGATGGAAAACGATGATGTCGAGGTTGTTGCAAACTACATTTTGTTCCCGTTGAACCGGTTTATCCAACTATTGAGATTATTATTGATTCAAGTCTCTCCGATGGTAGTGGTATTGTTAACGCATTTACAGATCATTATGAAGAAAATCATCCGACTCGTACACGTCTTTCTCTATTACTTTCCCTGCTCCCTATAGATTGCAAGAGAATACTTCTATCGCCATGGTTCAGTTAACTTGCAAACAGATTATGGCTTAATTTCTAACATTAGATCTAAAGAAGGATGATTCTGGATGATTTATGCTAAAATTGTTTTCAGATCCACGAAAAAAATCGTGAACACCATGCTGCTTTCTTTGTGTTACCAATAGTATGGTGACGACATATTGATTCATCTGAAAAATGTATTCCGAGAGATACAAAATGGACAAACAAAAGATTTTGATTTTGATAGACAAACAAAAATTACTCGAAATAAGACCCGCTGCGTCAATGCAATCGCTACACCGAAAGAGCTCTCGAGCAAGGAGCTTATACATTTTCTGTGCGAAACTTTAGATCTGCCACATATTAGGTTCGGATACTGTATAGAATAGTGACATAAATGGTGCAATTTTAACTTGCCGGAAAACATGTGTGTGCATAAATACCAGAAATCAGCCGTCCAAATTTGGGAAAAAATCACGGTCTCTTTGGCTTCAAGAGATTTTAAAAAACAAAACAAAGTTCCAATAAAACCATTGACTCGTTGCTCGCATTGTTGAACGCGGTACTAAGAAGGATACTTACCCAACACCAATCGTCGAGGGCTTGTTAAGCCGTCTGACCGATACTCGATATATATTGATGCCTTCTGTCAGATGGGGTTGCTTGAGTCATCCCGAGAGAAAACCGCGTTTTCCGTGCCGTTTGGCCTCTGTAACGCTCCATAGTGACTATGCAGGCTTATTGTTTAACAGAAATTTCAAATAAATTCAAATTTAAAAGATGGGAATTTAAAAATCCTGTTAAAACCCATTTAAAATTTTCAAATTATTGTTCACATTGCAATGTATTTTATGTCGGACGAACAGGTCGATCTGTTGACATAAGATATTTTGAACACATTCAACCGATTTTTTTTGAGTAAATGGAGATGAATAACTAAATAACATCAATA
>JANTEX010113326.1:1495-14872 GCA_024741295.1 Macrocera vittata
GCTTGAAATATTGTTGTACGTATGACTACCAAGAGGCATCGATGCAGATATATTTGGACGTGGAATATTCCATATTCCATATTCCATTTCACAATGGTCCACTAGTCACCAATATTATGCTTAAGTCAACCGATTCCTCTCTACTCGGCATCTACTGTGAAACGACAATCATAATGTATTGTCCGAAAGACTAGATAGACTACGTTCAGCTTATCGAGCACATCAGGCAAAGGAATGTAATACTGAACCAGTTAAACGAACAGAACTAAATGCATGCTAATGCCTGTAAAGGGTGTTCAAAATAAAAGAGCTAACAGTTCGGCCCGAAGTCCTTGGGATTAACATGACTTGAGTGGAGTGGTCTTGCACCATAGTGTTGTCACTGTGGTTTGAGGCACCTTCCTGTAAAGAGTGCCAGAAAATACTATCGGCAGATTTAGATCTTGAGAAGCATTTAAATATCAGGAACCGTGTGGGCAACAGCCCAATTTATAACGTTCCCACTATCAACGACTCCAACACCTGGATCACAAGCATCGTATCATGAAATGTGTGCCTCTAGTAGTGCCTGAATCGTCTGTTCGGCGCACTTAGAAAAGCGATCACCCACTATTCTCCCTCGTTGGGCCCTTTTCATTTATAAATATATTATGCGACAAAGCGACTTCCATATAGACCCTTGAACTTCTTCACAGAATCTAATGAAATATTTCCGATTCTTTCGACGCGCTAGCGACTTGAAATATCGCTGTGCAGACTCTTATATTCTGTTCGGCGAATAGATTTTTTTTATGCTTTCTGGCCCGTCTGGCCCTAGTCCACAGACAGTTCAGTTTAGCGTTCTACTACGGAGCGCCACACTTGCGTCGCGTAACGTTAAGTGAACATGCCAACTCATACAATGCAGTGATGGAACATCTTACACTGTCGGCCAAAACTTCCTTTAACAGAAAAGTCTGGTGTTAAATCTTGGGTGTTTGTTTTTCCTGGATCTCAGTTGCTGAATGGACACATTTTTGATACTTTAAACCGTGTCAATTCCTAATCTACCTACCAACTTTAGAGGAGACTAAAGGTGAGGTCAATGACCTCCCTGCTAGAAGTAGTGATTAAAGTAACCTAAAGATCTGCCGAGGACAGAAACACAGAAGTACATCAACTCATTCATTAATGTCACTACTTTCCTATCAGATCTTTGTCGTTCCGTGCAATGATCTGGTATATCACTGGACTCAGTAAAACTGATAAGCGATCGAAACGCCCAGAATTTTCGATAAAAGTCCAAAGCATATATTGGTGTTATATGTCACACGGCCTACAGAAGGTCGAGCCAAATGTCCTAAGTCGCAATAACGCATATCCAGGACATTTACACACAATGTGCTCGGCTGACTCTTCTTCTTCGCCACACGCGTCGGTGATTAGACTCATATCTTTAGGTACCTGTTCAAATAACAATGCCCGGTCATAAAACCGATAACTAGACTCTTTTTTTAAAGAGAGCAGATCCAGCGTAGTTTTCTTGTCCGGACTTCTGACCACGTCCTTAGTTCCGATGCAGGCTAATCGTTGAGCTTTGTCCAGCTCACCTTGAGCGGATTTCAGTTCGACTCTTGGCCACCAAACTACAGATCCATAGGAAAGCGCGGGTCTTACAACCTTAGTATACAACCATCGTACACTTTCAGGTGCGAGTCCTCTCGTCTTTCCTTTGGCTCTAGTACATGTCCAGAAAGCTAGGCGATCCTTTGTGGATTTTGTGGTAATATGCTCTGACCAAGTGACTTTCTTGTTCAAGATCAGTCCTAGGTTATTTGAAAGAGACATGTCAGCACCAAACATTGTTATCCGGCAGTACCGCCCAAAGTTCGTTTTATTCGTAAAAGGTACCAGAACCGTTTTACACGGATTTACAGACAAATTCTTTTCTGCGCACCATCTTTCGACAGTACCCAAAGCACCATTTGCCAGCTCACAGGATGTGTTGAAAACTTTGCCTCTAATGAGGATATCGACATCGTGTGAGTATGCCTGTGCATAAATTTGAGCTTTGTTTAAGCAAGTGATCAGATCATCCACTAGAAGACACAAGAGTAACAAAGAGAGGACGTCATCTTGAGGGCACATTCTACTTGTTTTTACCTTAAGAGTCTGACCAGCCAGTTCAGGCACTATACGGGTTTCAAGCATAGATTCGATCAAGCAAACGATTACTTCATCGATATCATGAGCACGAACTGCCTCCCTTGTGAAGGCTATCGTGGTATTGTTAAAGGACCCTTCAGTGTCCAAGAAAGTACCCAAGGTAGCATCCAAGGTTCCTTCAATCTTAGTTGTAAGATGATGTAGAGTCTGTTGATTTTCCAGCCATAAAGGCATGTTTGGTTACATGTAAAGGCCTTCTTATCAACGGTCCGTCTCTGATATATCTATCTAGAATTCTTTACATCATTTTAAGTAGAACCTGAGTCAGACTTATAGGTCTAAAGTCTCCAGCTGTCTTTGAAGCCCTGTCAGGTTTGGGAATAAAAACGAATCGGGGTCTTTTCCACTGATTTGGGATATATTCGAGTCCTAGTGATTCACTAAACAAGGCAAAAAAAAATATGGCATGACAATATCCAGTACAGGAGACTTGAACTGCTGAAATGTTTCAACAGCCCAAGTAACCCTTCGCGAGGATAATAAGTTGTCTATAGGCGGAAAATGTTCCTGATGTGCTACCAAGCTCTCATCAGTGCGACGTCCTCCTTCTCGGCCAGCACTGAACCAGGAAAGTGGACGAAGAGCATGTGTTCCATAGTTTCTTTTGCTGAAAGAGTATAAACTCCATAACCCAAGAAATGGTCGTTACGTATGAAGAATTAAGTTTGCCAAGCATTTTAGTAATCCTTGAGATATCTCGAGCATCTTCGATTCCTTCACAGAATCTCTCAAAAGCCTGACGCTTACTTTTCGTAGCAGATTTTTTAAAGTCTCTTTGAGCCTGCTGATACTGAAACCATAGTCTATATCATATCAGAATTTGTCCTGGTAGCTCTGTTTCATAACTTTCGTGTAGCCCTTTTAACTCTTACCACATGCGGCACTGGTACATAGTCCCTCAATGCGAACTATCACCTAATCACCTGAGCAGAATTACCATAAGCAAAGCGAACTTAGTGAATTCGGAACAAAAACACATGCCATCGCTCGACTTGAAGATCGTTTCCCAAACAATTGTCCTTCTCTGTTTGATAAACCAATAACTCGTTCATCTTTAACATATGGTTCCTAAATTAGTGGAAGACCATGGTCAAAAGCTACAACTGTACCAAAACGCATAAAATACAGGGAAGTGGCCAAATTAAAATTGAAGGAGCGTTCACACATACTATCAAACCAAATTCCAATAGGTATAATCATTAAGAGCATGACGACTAAGAGGGATGGGATACTTAGAAAATCACTCATTACAGAAAGTGGTCGATTTCATGCTTAGAATTCTGTAACGACTCGAGAAATATTTGGGAGACTGGCAATTGAGGGGATAACTACCTAAGGAATGCCTGGGACAACTCCTGAGGAATTCCCGAGGAATTCCCAAGGAATTCCCGAGGAATTCTCGAGGAATTCTCGAGGAATGCCGAGGAATTCTCGAGGAATTCCGAGGAATTCTCGAGCAATTATAATTCTCGAGGAATTCCGAGGAATTTTCGAAAAATTCTGAGGAACTCTCGAGGATTTCTCGAGGAATTCTCGAGGAGTACTGAGGAATTCCCAAGGAATTCTAATAACGCATAAAATATTTGGAAGTGGCCAAATTAAAATTGAAGGAGCGTTCACACATACTATTAAACCAAATTCCAATAGGTATATCCATTAAGACCATGACGATTAAGAGGGATGGGGATACTAGAGTTAGAAAATCACTCATTACAGAAATTGGTTTTTTCATGCTTAGAATTCTGTAAGGACTCGAGAAATGTTTGGGAGACTGGCAATCGAGGGGGTAACTACTTGAGGAATTCCTGGGACAACTCCCGGGGAATTCCCTAGAAATTCCCAAGGAATTCTCGATGAGTTGGGAGGAATTCTAAGAAATTCTCGAGCAATTATAAGGAATTCTTGAGGAAATCCCGAGGAATTCTGAGGAATTCACGAGGAATTCTTTTTACAGAGGAATTCTTTGGTACAGATTATTGTCGAGTGGTTACCCCTCGCTGGCAATCTTGCGAATTCTACACTGACACGTTCAGTGATAAAATTGTGATGCTGACGCCAGCATTTTCTGGCACTCACTTAATATACAAAAATCCTGCAGACAGATTCGCTACTAACAGAACACGAATTCAATAAAATACGTGTACCAGTCGCTACGGACATCCAAGCCTAATTACTAGAATTAATTCAACGATGCCTGAGTCTTGATTAAGTGGACTACGAAGAGGCATAATATTACTCTTGTGTGTGGATCCCAGGACACGATAAAATAGAGTTTAATGAGCAAGGAGACGAACTGATCTTTGTGTGACTGTAACAAAGTAGAAGAACAATTGCTCAGCTGTCGCGGATAGACATCTCCAGACACTTGCAACAGTCTCTATAGAACACTGGAACATCGACAAATGCGTCGCTAAAATTAGAATCCCACTTGACAAATTTTGAAACAGGAGTAAGATAAAGAGAAGGATACTCTTCTGTGTGAATGACCTCTCCCCCTCCCATTCAGCTTCCTAAATATACAGCATAGACTGGAACTTGACAACTTATAACAAACAGTCTGATACAACCACAACAAAAGCAACACTTTGTTGATTGACATCCTTTAAGGCCTCACAATGGCACCATTAGACCTGAGTTGGTACTCCTATCGAACACGGCCTCCAGATTTAGCTAGCTAATCTCAAACAGCCAACACAATCGTTAAATTAGCATTCCTAGATTTTAATGTTCTTTCCAATTTGCAGATGTGAACCGTGCGGCAAAGAATTCACAGATCGTCGAACACTGAAATATCACATGGAAACTCATACACCGGTCCATTTGCGACCGTTCAAATGTACTGTATGCGACAAACGTTTCATTTTACAATACGATCTAACGCGTCACACCCGGATTACGCACTACACCGAAGAGGATAAAAAGTATTCCTGCAGTCACTGTGAAAAATTGTACGCTTTGCAACCTTCTTTCAAGTAACATTGATACACGTACGACTCTTTCTGTTACAGATTCGTTTCCCAATCAATACGCGATGCTCACGTTCGCTTAGTCCATCAATTTGTCTACGCTCAAGTATGCCATCTTTGTGCCAGAGTATTCAAAACGAAACAGCAACTGGACCATCATCACATATCCGTTCATACAGACACACCGAAAGTTCAGTGTGACATATGTGGCGTCTGGTAGTTTAGCTTATCCCAAATAAATCTCTTCTGCGCGTCTAATCTGCGCACTAATTTTCCAGGTTAAAAAATTTCCTCTGTCTGCCACAACATATGCGCCGTCACAAAAACTCGGAACCATACGAATGTCCCGTTTGTAAGAAAGTGTTTCGCAACAAAGACGTGTACAAAGACCATAAGCGATCGGCGCATACGGTGAAAAAAACCGTTTCCTGTTTGCTGTGCGAAAAGGAATTCAAATCCGAAGGACGACTTCGGGTAAATTAGCCTCGGATTGATTGAGAGTTCATGCAATTTAATGACGACGATGGTTTTCTTCTTTTTTTTTCAGGAACACATGACACTGCATACCGGTCAAAATCTATACACATGTGAATACTGTTCGTTAGGTTTCAAACGAAATTCTACGCGACATCGACACCGGAAAAAGGAACACTACGACGAATGGCTTCGAGATCGTAAGCCACCCCATACGGCCGGTCAAATTAAAATTGTTCAAATGAAAAGCGATTCGAGTGTTGCTTAAAAATTGAAATGTGTTCCACTATTTGGTTGCACTGTGTCAATTTAAATCGCGATGTTGCTTCAATATTTCAAAGAAATAGAAAGAAAAAAATATTTACGTTTTCACAATTTACTTCTTCAAATCGTCCGTACTTATGTTGTATTTGGATTTTATGTTATTCAATTCTTCTTGTTTTTTGTCGGTGTCCAAACGTTTGAAAGCCTTATTCGATTGATAGTAGAGTACGACCAAATATCGATTGCACACATTGAAACCGGACAAATGATCGCAGGCATTTTTGGCATCGAATATGTCTTCGTACACAACGAAAGCAGTGCCACGCGTTTCCGGTGTGTTGCCACTGGAAGATTTAAAGAAAAATAAAAAACTGTAGTTACTCCTCTTTGGTGGATCATGTGTGGAAAATGGATCGGAACGGAGTATACTTACACTCTTATCTGTCGAATGGCTCCGTATTTGCCGAAAATGTCGTACATTTCGTCCGATGTGATTTTGTATGGTAAATTGCGGATATATAGAACTCGATTGACTTCTGGCGGCAGTCGGATCTGGAGTTATGGATACTTTAAGAAATGTCTTTGGTCGTGGAAATAATGTGTACAATCAAAAAATACTTACGTTGTTTCTTTTCTGCAATGCCAAAGCCATTTTTTGTAATTAATTGTGATGAAAAAACACTGTTTGCTTTTATTTCAGGAAAATAAACAAATTTCTGGACAAGCGCGACTGGTTTTCAGAAAAAGAGCCCGTTCATGATGGGATTCTTCCGTGACGTTATGGGATACTGCGCGCGCGACGAGATATTCTCCATGATTCGTAGCCGCTGCCGCATTTTTGCACTAGAATCACAGTGAAAAATGAGAAAAACGTCGCAGCGCGTGCAGCAATGCGTTGTCAACTGTCACAAATCCGCGCGTAATGCGATTTTCGAAAAGAATGGCCGAAAAGTGTATACGATCGACCAACTTTTGTCCGTGCGTGGTGTTCTCTAGTTTCGATACAAAAGAAAAATTACATTTGCCGTGCTATAACTCAATTAAATACAAATCCTTGTCTAGGTTATCATCAAATTAAGGTGTCTATTTAGTTCTTCAAACGGTGAACTACTATTCCTGGGAATCGTACTGCATAAAAATAAAATGTGCCACCGATTGTCATTCGTCGTTTTTTTTTGTGTGAACTTCATTCGACATAGTTTGTGTTGAAAAGTCAGTGTGCCGAGTACGAAAGTTCACACACACACAGTGCTCCCCGCCGCCAGAGAGAATCCAAAAGAAAAAGTCCAAAAAAAAAACGCACGCATATTCCACAGTTCATTGACATATTTGGAAACAGCTGATGCCAATTGCACATTGAAATGTGATTTTTTTATGTGTCCGACGACACTACAAAAGCCAATAAACTGCGCGTTACACATTTGAATTGTAAGGACGTCCTTTGACACCCATTCAAAAGAGAGTTCACATAGTTTACTTCAAAAGTGTTGTGGTGTGTTTAAAACTGTCTGAACATAGTATATGTGCGGACAGCATGGAGCACGAGACAATAACCTATGCCGACGAAGAAATCGAAGACGGAGAGGTGATGAACTTTTCTTGGGTAATCGATGGGTCATGGAAATAACTTTTTTCGGTTTTTTTTAGTTGTCGGATAGTGATGATGTGTATACGCCATTGCAACGACCAAGCAATCCGGCATTGCAAACGGAAATCGGTGGAAGCGGATCCGGTCTAACAACTGTTGTACAGAAAATGGACGAAGCACTGTCAGAGCTAGAGGAATCATTGCCGGAACAAGATTCGTCCGATTCGTCGGAAAGTGAAAGTAGTTTTCAGACAAAATCAAAAATGGCCAAATTAAGGTGAGTGACGTTTTGCTATTTTTATATTTTATGAGAAGTTGTTGGATTGGATGGAGCGTTAAGTATGTCTTGGTCAGTTAACATGCTTTTCTCTATGAGGGTTGAGTTTCGCAAATTAAAATCAATATTTGAAAAGACAAATTACGGTTACCGGCGGTTGCACATAGACCATGTAGACCTTTTGTGCACCATCACTACAATTGTATTGCCTTTAGGAAATCTTCAAACGGGACTGATCTTCCAGCTTCGCGCGAACATCACTAACCTCATTAGGGCATGACAAGGGCAAACAAAGTGACAATTCCTCTTCTTAACAACACATTGAACAGAGTGCGCTTAGCATTAAACGAATTGACAATCAGTGATCATTCAAGCGACAGTAGACCTACTAGTCGCCTCGCGCTCTGCTCTAGTTACGAATATCATGTACTGTCAATGAACTCTTTAGCTTGTCTACACATTGCCAGGCGTCTCCATAAATGTTCATGTTCTCCTGTAGCCCATTATTTTACTTCTCCTTTGTTGTCCGGAAATGAAAACTCGTTTCCTCGTGGCCGTCGAGTCCTGAGTGTCCCGAAACCCATACCATGTTTTAAGGGGTCTGAGAAAGACTCCAGTGCTTTAAAAAATGTCTAACTATCACGACTACCCCAATTGTTTCAGTTTAAAATACGGAAGAATGCGTTCCGACGAGCTGTATCAGATTATTCCCAATTGTGTCGATGAAATTCCAGCCCCCGAACTATTATCTCCATCTGTGTTAGAGACAACTGAGTCACCTGAAGTGAGCGATTTCGAAAACTTCTATTCTGGTCCATTTGGACGGTTTACTAATTATTTCTTACCAAAATTAAACCCCCTTGGCATACTGTCTACCGCCACAAGACCTTCATACAGACCTGAAAAAGATTCCATGTGGTGCTATGTTCATGCAGTTTTCCAGTGTAACACCACAGATCTCACTGCCCTGGATATGGCTTTGGATTTTATCCGCAAATCAAGTTGTATAAGCCCGACCAGACTTTCTAATGACGTGTTCTCATTCTTGTTGTGATCATTAGGCAGTTAGGTACCCTTACCCTTTGTCTTAGCATTTTACTGTTCAGTTCATTGCTACTATACAATCGCACAACTAAAAACAGTGCAAATTAATCTGAAATTGAGTAATGGGCCCCTCCCATTGTGTCCCACCATCTGCTCAATGACAGTCTTGAATACTAACTTGGTTAGACTATTTTGTCCAAAGATGTTAGCGATTAGGGATAAAAACATTTTATGACTGGATGAATTTATTTTTGGCGATACATTTTAACTATATCGGCTGTGTTACCGATTCGGTGTGTACAAAATCGAAGAATGATCGTAATTAGATCGCTCTGCAATTTGGGTACGACTAATTGTGTCCTTAAGCAAGACACCGTATGACGACTTGCAAGAGGCGTCAAATACGACTCGAAGCTTGGTGCTAGTACTGACCTTTTAAATACAGTGGTGTGGTAGATAACCCCCTTTTAAATCATCAATTTTCGTGTTAACCAATGTTCATGTGATGCAATCATTCGTAACTTTTGTATGAATTCATATTATTGTTTTCGCACGATCGGATTTCTCGTTAACGTTGTGTTTGTTTGAAATAATCGTTAAGTTGCACTTTGTTTCACGACGTATCTGCCCACTTCGTTACGAGTATATGATTGAGAATGCTGTTCACGTAAAATTTCCTCTTCGGTTCTCACTGAGGCTGAACCGGCTTCTTTAACTTCACGAAAATTTCGAAGACGCGCTTCTAGTATTGTATGCAGAATGATAAGGGGCAAAGTTGACGAAATTGGGCAGAACAGCACCGGACCAAAGATTGTGGTTTAAGCGTTAGAAGTTGCACAATCACCGGGCATAGACCCACCAAGTACTATTTGACCATCTTTATCAGCGCCCATCAACACATCAATTTCAATTATATGGCGGATCTGCTAACGTTAATGATTTAAATTTCGAAAAAATTGTCGTTCTTTTTGTGGATTCGGAAGTGATCTCGTTTTTCAACATCATGGCATCGATGCATGATATGAACCTCATACTCACATATGCATTCGCCCGACCTGCAGTAATGACACCTAATCCATTGATTGGAACTGACGTTGTCTTTCGTTTTAGTCGTAATTTCTAAACACAATTTTCAGTGGTAAAGGTTGCTTGTGAATGAACCCTGCACTTCCATCTGACATTTGAATTTTTGCATAGGCAGTCGACAATTGTGTTCATTATTTGCGCTGTTGCCACACACCGACTGTAAACTGGGAGTTGGGCCAAACTCTTGATTCCTCCTTCCATCTTGATGACTCGACTGATCAGATTTCTCAGTGTCCTTCTCTGAATTATAATAATGTTACAATACACTACGATTACGCTAGGATAGATTTACTTAAATTGTACTTCCTTGCTGAATCACCGGCACGTAACCAATTGTAGCAACAAAATTTCTCTCCAAAAGCGTCTATATTGCAGTCATTTTTGAAAATTCTGGTCACTTGTATGTTTGATGTCCATCTGAACCGCAAATTTTACAAACTGATACGAACGGAGTAGCTGCTCTGCCTTATTTTCGAGACTAGACTTTAAATACTTGAGTTTTACTGAATTTGAAATAGCTCCGTTTTCAACGAGTTATGATTTGGGGCAACTTGGCCGTTAAGTCACGTTGTTGTTTTTGTATTTCGTTCTAGCCTCACAAATACAATTTCTGCGTGCCCGGTTAACAATTCTAGCTCGATTTTATTTTCATATTTATTTGCGCACAGTTTATGCACACGACTTAATATAACTTCAGCTTTAGGAAGGACGTCAACCCAGTTGTCTTTTTGGTGACATTTAATGGCAGCATTTAATGCTATGTGCCACCGTTCGACCAACCCATTAGCTTCGGGGTGATTTGGTGAGGTTCTAACATGTTGAGTTCCGAGAAGCTTAGTCATAGCGCCGACTCAAATTGACGCCCCTGGTCAGTTGTGATTCGCGTAAGTGACCTGGCAACAATTTCGGCGGTTATGTCTTCGATCGGAATTACTTCCGACCTACGTGTAAATCGGTCATTGCATGTTGGACAATATCTGAATTCACTAGATGAGGGCAAAGAACAGACTAATTCGATATTTATAAGCTAGAAACGTTCGTCTGGAACGGCAAAGAATTTTACATTTGAACGGTTAAGAAGGTTTACCTTAGATTTTTGACGTGGTAGACAACAACGGGCTCATTGTAAGTAATATTTGCCTAGGTTTGACGAAACGAATCTTTGTGCAACCATTTTGACTGTAGATTTAACGCCCGGGTGTGACAAATTAAGAATGTAATTAAAAAACATTAGACACAAAAGGGCGTTTTCTGCCAGTAAATATGTTGCACTTAACAGCAATATACATACCCGGAATTTTTTTCTTTTAAACTGGAATTCTTGAACGAACAATTTCCGATCGGTGTCTACTTCTTGTGATCTGGCGAACTATTTCTAATCAATGACGTACAATATTTGTAATTTCATTTAACCTGGAGAGTGCGTCGGCGACGACAATGGAGTTTTCTTTAATGTGGCGTATTTCGGTCGTGAACTGTCCGATAAAATCGAGCTGTCTCATTTGCCTTGGTGAAGCCTTATCTGACTTTTGATGATAGGCGAATGTTATCGGCTTGTATATATACAGTGAATATGCGACCTTCGAGAATATGTCGGAAATATTTGATTGCGGAATGTATAGCGGTGAGCTCTCGATCGTAGGTGCTGTATTTAGATTGTGTTGGATTGAATTTCACTGAGAAAAAACTGAGTGGTTGTAGTCTCTGCTATTTTCTGAAGAGCGCAGCCTATTTCTATGTCAGAAGCAATCACAATGAGGACTATTTTGGCATTTTTGACTGGATGTGCGAGCAGTGTGGCGTTTGCTAAATTGATTTTACACCTTCGAAAGCATTTTTTGCCTCTACACTCCAATAAATTTTCGGTTGATTGTTTTTTGTTTGTTCTTTTTGATATATGCCTGACGTTTGACTTGTGTATCGGCGATTTTAGGCAAGAAACGATTGTGGGCATTTAGAATTGCTCAAAATCTTCGTAACTGACACACCTTTTCAGGTTTTGAAAAATATTTGAGGTTTATTATCGCAGTTTTTTTTAACGTTTTCTGGATTTAAGGGAATTTGGCTGTTTGCTCACTAAAGATCGATTGTATTTGTGTTTTCTGTTTGGTTTGTTGATGTCCATATGCAATCGTGCAATACATGGTTAAATTTTAAAAATTCGCTTATTGTTCATAATTTAATTCTCGGCTCAGTCGATAGATTACATACGGTGCGAATTGTAGTTTTGGTATCTCATAAACGATGATTTTTCAAATCGATTTACAGTCCAAATGTTTGACAAAGTCTGAGCAGATTTTAGGTTTGTCAACGTCCGCAATTATGAAAGCGATTGTGCAGTGTACATACTAGAAAGAAGTAATTTTTGAGTATCGATACTACTCGATGTTATTATATTTGCTACAACTCCATTTTTAACAGAAATAGCCACGGAATCTAAATATTTTCTGTCTAGTTGTGGTTATTAGTTGATCGAAGATTTTTCGTCCAGCGTGCGCTTATGCTTATTATAGAGTTTGACCGGAACCATATTAAACTTCGACATGCTGAGGCTGTATGTAGATCCGATCTAGATCTATAACTGATTTAACAAAATGTGTAAAGTTCTGTGTGAACGAGGACGAGGATTGATGATATGGAAGTTTGCACTTTGATAAAAACCGAACCAAAATGTTATTGCCAGTCTCACCAATAAGATAAAAGTAGTGATTTAAACGGTCAAAACGGTTTGATAATTTATAATATATTCGCCGTTCTTGTAATTAATGTTTTGGATCGATTAGATTAACTCGATTTTCGAAATTTTCTTTGTTGTGGTAGAATGTCCACTGCATTCCTATTTATATTTTTATCTCAACATTAAATTTATGATTTTTCAGCTCAATTTAAAAATCGTTTTAAACACAAAAATTACTATTAGTTAGACATTGAAAAATCAGAGATTTCAGAGACTTTGTCTTCTCTAAGTTTTTTGAAAACAGAAACTTAGACATTAAGCACAAGTCCTATTTTTAACATCACTTAATTAGATCAATTGTTCATTGCTGATGTTCGATTTATATCTTAGTTTGTTGACTGTATTTTTATGACAAGAAAATTGTACAGAACATTGTCTAAAATTAGTTGTACATTAAATTGACAGTTGGAAAATTTATGCAACCATATAAAAAAATTTAATACTACTAATATTATCAATATCTAAAAACAAAATTTAATAATTACAATCAATAATAATTGACTAGACTGAAAATGAAAATAAAAATAGAAATTTTCCTAACTCGATTTTTGCCATTTATGTTTGATTTACCATATCAAAGTCGTAAATCTATTTTGTTTTTTTAAATAGAAGTTTCAATTTCACAAATCGTTTAATAAAATATGTTTTATTGCAAAAATTTAATTCAATATTTTGTATTTGCCATTTTAAAGCAATAATTTTTCAATATATGCATGGTTATTGGATAATAAAATTT
>JANTEX010114437.1:0-14859 GCA_024741295.1 Macrocera vittata
GAACCTTTATATGTTGCCAAAAGATCGTAGAACAAAACTTGTATAATTTAGATTTTCATAACTTACGACTATATAATGTTGCGGTAGCCGATACCCACTCTTAAGAGGTTGAAATCTGCGTGAAAAAATCGTTAAAGTGTCCTATTGAATTTCAAATATTGTTTTCGGACATAATAACATATAACTTTTTTAAATGTTTTTGATACCAAGTTTAGATGTTTTTGAGATACCTTACAGCATGCGAAACAGGAAAAAATCTTAACGCAAAAATAAGATGTTGTTTAGGCCAACTGCATTTAGTTGCTCTGTGCTTAGATGTTTCGTCTGTTTAGTACTCGTATACAAAAAAAATGGCAGAAAGTATGTTTTTCTGTTTTTCCTCAACTTGCAAACAGTTTTTATAAAATTAGAATTCAAATTACTTTAAAATGTTAGACTGAACAGCGACCCGACCACTCAGTTATAAAGATTCGCTGATCGCGTTTGATTATATTTTGCCCGTACAAGTTCAATTCCCATGATAAATAACATTTTAAATTTGAACAAAACATTTTAGTCCCAACGAAATTGTGTTACCTCTAACAATGTACTTATATAGGTTATATTGCAATATTTTTTGTTTGACAATTTAAGCCGATAATAACATACGATTCCCAACATACCACTATTATCTATATATGTGTATGTATATAATTTTTTTATGTAACGAAAAACGCTTCAAAAATCAAAAGTTATCACAATTTTTCTCATTGCATGCAACTGCCAAAAAAAAAAAAAATTAAACACATTATGTGTATGAGCATCATCAACAATGTAAACGTACAATTTTCATACATGTTATGTGAAGTACATAAATAATTCATCAGACTGTTAGTAAGCCTTCATTTATACACTAGACCAGGTTGGGATTAAAATAAATTGTCAAAAATGTCGCCTGGCACGAGACTATATCATATACATATATATATTATATATAGGTAATATGTACAGATAGCCTTTACATTTTAACCAACACTCATCATATAATAATATCCTCTAAACTTAATATAAAATTTAACAACGAAAAAAAAAATACAAACACACGACTTACCTTTTTTCGGGATCAATGATTTCAGCAACAGTACAGCGTTATCATCACATCCCCAGGCATGCATCTTCCGATAGCTGTCACGTCCTTTTTCCGTCAGCTTGTCCCATGGCTTTGGTTTGGACAATAATTCTGACACCGTACCTTGTGACAATCCCAGCACATACTTTGCAAACAAACGTTGACCGATATTGTGTACCGACAATAGTTCACGTACCCGTCGCGATATATGCAATGTGTCCAAATTTTGATTTGCATACTTGTCCATATTGTACCGTAGCATCTCCTGCAGTTTTGCTTCCATCGGATCACCTTTCGGTATTAGCGAATCACCGAGTCGGCCGGCCATTGTACCCGGTGGCATTTGTAGATCTTCCGCAAAACGAAAGTGGCCACGTTCTTGAAATTGAAACGGTAAACCGAGTGGAAAATTGGCCGGACCATGAGGCAGAGCGCCCAGATGATTGTTATTGTCTTCGGGACTTTTTGAGCGAGGTAATGACATCGGTGTGATACCACCACCGTTTAAATTCTCTTCGGATCGGGCATCTTGCAGTACCGGTGTGCTGGCCGTTGATGATGCATCATGGTGACTACTTTTGTCGTCCAACAGCAGCTGCTGTTGATGATGATGTCGCTGCTGCTGCTGTTGTTGTTGTTGCTGTTGCTGCTGATGTTGCTGTTGTTGTTGTTGTTGCTGCTGTTGCTGTTGTTGTTGTTGTTGCTGCTGTTGCTGCTGATGTTGCTGTTGTTGTTGTTGCTGTTGTTGTTGTTGTTGTTGTTGCTGGTGTTGGCTGAGATGATCATCTGTTGATGGTGAAGTAATGTGATGGTTTAATTGCATTGCTTGCATTGACGAACGTAATGTGGCAACGCCAACTGGCGGCGGTGGCAATTCGAGACCACGTCGCCAATTGCTCACAATTTCTTCGCCAAGAAATGTACTAAAGGCATCAACGTTTTGTAGTGGTGGCGGCAGTAGTGACGATACGGCCGCCGACGGATTGGATGCGCTACTATTGTGATGATGATTTTGAACGGAACTAGCGTTTGATATTGGAGTTGATGCTGGTGTATGAATTGGTGTCGATGGGGAAGATAGTGGATGCGTACTACTGTGATGGAGTGGTGTCGCCGCGGCCGAGGGTGATCCTGTAAACATTCGTTTTGTTTTGTTTGTTTGTTTGTCTTTTGTTTAACAGGTTTATTTGGGATTGTGAAAAGTTTTTGGTAAAACGAAAAGAAAAAAAAAGAAATGCGCAAATGGAAATTAAAAACGAAACAATAAATGGCCGTTTGCGGCTAGAATTAGTTTCAGATTTTTGAATGTATGTAGCAACAGGTCACTGTTTAAATTGTGATCAAATATACAGAGTGAGAGAGCAAGAGAATTTAAAAGTTGTGGTTTTCCAAAGATAATGTCCCAGACTTTTTTTTTCATAAATTTTGAAAACATTTTAATTTGTGATCGTCATGGTATGAAAGTTTTGGCCATCGATATGATATCCCACACCACATCTTGTACGTACATATATTTACAGAAATATCTGTTAAATGCAAGCGATCGCTAATATATTTTCAATATTCATACCCATAATATTATAGTGTCACATAATTTAAAAAATAATTTCGAAAATCATCTATCATCATACATAATTAATGTTTGACTATGTGCAAATAACGGGCTCTACATCCACAAAACAATGCATCTTATTGTGCATTCTATTCATGTAACATTGTGACAACATTTCCAACAAAAATCACGATAGAATTAATTAATTTCTTCTTTTTTTTTTAATTACACTATCGTTGTGGCAGTTAATAATAATGTTCAGAAACGGTTCAAGGGCGCATACGAAAATATACGGCAGATCAGCAGATTATATTCTCTGTGTTCACTATATATGATACTTTACTCGCCGCGCCAATAGTTTTGCGGCAGGCGGGTGTACATTAGTGCACACTATACACATTAAAAAAAAAGTTAATGAATGGATAAATCATTAATAAATTTACAATTCATTCATAAATTAATGGCGAAAAATACAAAAAATAAAAATAAAAATCATGCGAAACATTGTTTCGTTTTCAAAACGTTGCGTTAGAATCTTATACAAAAATATTACATTATGAATGAAAAATCGTTAAGAAAAATTAACAATAACTAATTATATATAGCAAATATTGTATGTTGGGAATTATTTTACGATTGTTAGTTCATATTTAATTATTGCTAATTGCGATACCCAACACCCATTGGTAGGTAGACATTAAACTATAGCCTACACATACATATATGAAAATGGAGACTGAATATTCTAGGTAGATTTCGAATTGTGATTTTTTTCTTTCTGTAAAATTGTACAATTATGTATTCTTATTAACGATGCATTAAATGAACTTGGTCTTAATTTATCCTATTAAGCTGTCAGTCCAAGAATGAAATCAATGTATAAACATTTTTGTGTGTTGTTCCACGCCATAAAATACTAAGATTTTCTGAATTCAGGATTGACTGAAAATTTAATCGGGTTATCGGGTTACAATCCGGAAGATATTAAAAAAAAGGTCTTAGTTGATGTTTGTATTTCAATATAAATTTACAAAACTTATTTAGTTTTTCTTATATATATCGGAAGATGATAGCTCGTAAAACTCAACTATTCAAAAAATTCATTTTTTGAGAAAAGGATGAAATTGTCGTTTTGTTTTGAATAAAACTAAAATTTTGGATTAAATATGGTAGGAAATATTTTGAAGTGTACTTTGCATAAGAAAAGTAGGACTTGTGTGTTTTGTACATAAAGTTATGAAACATCTTACATCACGTTTTGTGAAATGCTTGAAAAATTCGTATCAACAGCACCGATCGACATTGTTTTTTAAAATAAATTACTTAAATTGCTTAAAACTGCTCCGCAAATATCCGTACGCCACTGTCCTAATTTGCTCCGTTTCTTTTTATTCGAAAAAATGACATTGATTCGAAAATATTTAAAAACAGAAAATGATGCGATCAACTTTGGTACATATAAATAAATTACGATTTCACGAATCTGTATAAAAATGGCAAGTAATAATTTTTTTCGAGAAAAGCAAAAAAAAAAAACAAGAAAAATGTTAACACTTTTGTTTTGGCCCAGCGACACAACGATCACAAATATTGCAAAAATATGTCGTTCAATTTTATGACTCAATAAAATCTCAATTAACATGATGAATATATAAATATATATATATACATATGTATATATATATATATTCATTTGTGCGCACACATATACGCAATATACTTTATAGATTATTGATGATTCGATGTGATCGCGCACAAGAAATAGGAAAATTTGGATAAGAGGAAAATGTATGTCAGAGAGAAAAGCCCACACTTAGAATGATGCCGTATATATGATTTAATCATGTTATTTTTTTACTTTTTTTTATGAAATTGTAAACGTTTGATAGGAAACAGAAATTATAGTTTTTATTGAAGAAAAATGATTTTATTGAGTAAATAACATGATCGTTAATTTTGTCAGATAGATGTGAGTGTTTGTTTCCTCTTATAATGTGATGTGGGTTCGACTTAGATCATGCGATAAATTAAAAGAGAATATTTAATTGGTGTTTATATAAAGGCAGAGAGTGTTGTGTATAATATATATAAATAAGTTTTGCGAAAGGGATTGAGTTTTTTCGTCTCGAACTATTTATAAATCAAGATACAAAATGTCGATGCGCATAAAGGAAATAAAAAACTTGATATGCAAACAGTAATTGGTGATAGACTTACCATCTGAATTGGATGATTTCAGTGCTTCGGTTTGTGCGGCTAATGCTTTTGTTCGTTCCAATAGCAGTTCTTGAAAATTCTTTGATTCCTTTGTTCGTTCCAATAGTATTTCTTCAAAATGCTTCGATTCTGTTGTCAGTGGTGTGTCTGCCGATCGAAGGTTACTGAAAACAAAGGAAAAGAAAAAAAAAACATTATTATTCTGCTGCATTAACAACGCTATATAAATGTTTATTACAGCAAATATTGTTTATTTATTTGTCGACAAAAAAAAAGATCAAAAAGTCAGTCGTCTTGCTTCAATCAATTTTTATTGCACAATATGCTGGCTGTATTTAGGGGTTGTTGTTTATCTTACGACAACCAAAGCTGAACAAAACAGAATTAGCGGTGCTTTGCCTTTAATCTTTTCGGTTTTGAAAAATGTGTTAAATTCACTTTTTTTTTCGTTGGTTTATTGGTTTTATATTATATGTACAATGTTACAATTCAAGCGGCAACCGTGTATTAGAATGTAAAAAGGATATGTTTGAGTTGAACATTTTATGATTTGTTTGTTTCGGAATTGTGCGTTAGCGTTTATGCCAGGTTTTATTTGATTTTTTCTCTTCAACTTGACTAAAATTAGAACACGTTAAAAAACAAGTTAAATGGATGCATTACATTTCTTCTTTTTTTTTCAAGTGCATTTTGGCTTCGATGAATGAGAGCATAAAGTACCTTTTTGTAGAATTAATTTTACACAGCTCAAAATTCTTACTTGATAATGTATAGAAGACACATAATGTTTGTAAATTTGATGGTTTTAACGAAATTCTTAGTCACGATACAGTTTAATTACTATATGATAAAACTCTGTTATCGGAAGTTCAATTAGGTAACTGTTTCTAACTCCTTGTTGCACGTTTTCAGATATACTTCATGGTAATGAAAATGAAGCGAACTATTTCAAAGTTGTTGGTTATTGATATGATATTGTCAGATTTGGTCAGGTCAATTTTTTCATATCATAAGTTTTATTTCATTAAGGTCAAATCTCTTATAACATTATTTTCGAAAAGTCAATTTAATTTAGTCGTTTCTTCAAACGGGTAGACTAAAATCAGCTCATTATAGATAAGATTCTGTACAAAGTATAATTGTTGAACGTAAGGAAGCTAATTTTTATTTCACAAATACGGTCGAGCAATAATATTTAGTAAGTGATTCTTCTGATCAATGGGCAATGGCATCTTATTGGTTCTTTTGGTAACTGACTTTCTAGTCTTAAAATTCTGTTCAATCTAAATCTTGACACAAAGTCTTGATTTTTTTTTCGAAAAACCTAATTTTCTAATCTCATTAAAATCTTGATATCTTGAAAATAGTCTGAAATTTTGAGATTGTATTAAAATCTTGGGATTCAGTTATAATATTGAAATCTTAAAAGGCAGCATACTACATTGATTTCATTAAATTAAAACCCTGTGTTGGAACAACAATACGATCGATCAAATTCTGTTATACACTTCATTAGAATTACGAAGAACTTGTCAATTTATTAAAATATTAAAATAAAATAACAATCGTTTGTAAAACTTTTGAATTTAAAGAGTCGTTTTTTGTGCTCAAAATAAAAAAAGACAATGCTTACCAATTTTCCTTTTTCACGTCATCATAGTCAGATTGGTTATCCAGTCGTCCTTCGAGTCTTGATATATGTTGCCGCTTAAGATCTAATCGCTCTTCGAGCCGTTGTATTTGTGTATTATGTGATTCCTGTAGTACAGTTAACGCACTTCTCAGTCTTGATACTTCTTCAATTAATGCCAAAATCTGCAAAGAGAGCATAAAAAGGACGATATAGAAATATCTACTGTATATATACAACAATAATCTGTCAAATTGAATAATAAATTTATATATAGAGATAAAATCGTTTTAAAAGCGTCATCAATTACGATTTGTAAACGTATATACACCGTACGCATTAAAGTTTAATAAATTTGAATCAATTCAATGATATACTGTTTCCTTGTAACATATAATTGCAATTAAGCAAATCGATATCATCTCCGTATATCTACGTATGTACATATATAGAACTTTTCAGAGATAATATAGGCATAGAGGCTTCATGGATATACATATGATATCGATATTTACGCACACAAACACACACGGCGACGACGACGTTAATTTATAATCTCTCAATTCAAATTGATGGTTAATGGTTGTGTTGCGTTATTACGATTAATTTGCAAAAACCTTGCGATATCGTTATACACTTTGCCTGTCTATTTTCAATGGAAATCAATGAATTGCTTAATAACAATTCGATATTTTCTGTATATTTAATGTGATTCAATTCATTAATTCTCAACCCCATAGCACACACACACAGCATGTCTTTAAAACGATAAATCAAAATTTTGATGTGTATACGGAAAAACAATAGGAACTCATCCTTAAAGTTTAAACAACACAAAATTGATGTACATATATAAATGTATAACAGTGAAAACCAAACATACCATATAACATACATCTGTACATATATGATATGTGAAGTTTTCCCCATTTATTAATCAACGAAAATTATGTATCGTTGTTTTTCCGTGTACGCAAAATAGAATATTACCGATCTGTCTAATTTCTCAATAGAATTTTCCTTCAATATTGCTTTTGTTTTTCCTCTTTACCTTATATACACATTTTACCTACCTACTTACATGATTATATTTTGGTACACACACACATACACACAACTCATTCTCTTCACTGGAAAATTATATTTCTGACAGTGAAATTTCGTATATTATATCAAAACTTCTATTTTAGAATATAAATGGCGCGCAGACAGAATACAATTATACAAATTTATTTATATTTTGTAGGGTTTCCTAATAATTTTGATTGGAAAATATGTATATCTGTATATATACATATATAGGAGTAAAATTTTCTGGAAAACCTCAACCATCTCCGAAATCCATTCTTCTATTTAGATGATGTTAAATGAAAATTGGGGATATATTATTTTGTTCGATATGCATATAATGTTGCTCAGGAAAAACTCGTTATAGTTAAATACACTCACGTACATTACTCATCAATTTTGTGTTTTCCCATTTTCTATATCGTCAGCTTTTGTCTTAATTTTTATTTTCGAAATTTTTGATTGTTTTGCCCCTTCCACCAATATGGTACTAGTACACAAAAATATTTATTTAAATCAATATCAGAATTAATGACGTTGCAGGGTTCTTGTTATTATTACTATAAGGTTAAACAAGTAGGTACATTTTTATTCTTATGATAAATTTGGCATATTTTGATAAAGGTCTCAATACTGAATACTCAACTGAAAACAGGGTTCATTCATGTGATGACATTAAAAAACGAAATAGCTTTCGCAGTTCCATTTCTATACTTGTTTTAAAATTGAAAAAAAAATAAACGATTTGACGATCGTACAACCATTTTCCGGCCATTAAATTAATGAATATACCAGTAAGTTTCACAGTTCCACAAAAAAAAAACGAAAATAAAGTAACTTACTCTCAACTTCTTACTGAATGTAATATAGCAATTAAACCAAAATCAATTATAAACTTTCTTAAAGAGATAACCATCGTGCATCCAGACGAAAATCAATTTATTATCAATTTCCTTCGACTTAACGTAATATAGTCAAAGACCATCGCATTCAGAAATCTCTCTGTTTATTAGCGAATATCTGTGTGTAGGTATAGTGTTTCTCAGCACACTATGCTGTTTTATGTGCATATCGATAAATGGGCTAATACAAATTTGATTGAATTTACTGATATCCTTGCTTGTTATGCCCATGATATAACTTAGCTATACATGCAACAACATATAAATGTGGGTAAACAAGAAAGTCATTTTAGTAAAATTCGGAAAATCTTTCGCCAGCTGAGTAGCACATAAACGATACCTATATATAATTGTCTGACTATCTATTCTGATTAATCTATACATACACGCTGTCTATATATAACTTGCATGTCGTGTTATAGATTTACTGTATATATACCAGAATATGTACGACGATATGTCCTAATATTGATTGGATTTAGCCTGATTAAACATTTGTTAAGATGTAATACACTGCTTGTGTACATCTCTCCAAACAATTTTGATAAGGGTTGTTCAATTAAAGGGACACACACAAAAACATAAAACGAAATATGCGGGATATTGTATAGAGTTTTTGGAGTATAAATATATATATAATATACTATATACGACATGGTGTATGTTGTCAATGTTGTTATGGTTTATGTTGATATGTACACACCGGTAAAACGCGCGCAAAACCCTCTCGGATACACTTTTCATCTATAGTGTTGGAAGTATATATATAGTATACATACGCATTTACTGTGAAAAGGCCGAAAAACGAAAATCGTTTTATCTGGCAGACTATCTGTTCAACCTACATATAATGCCAAAGGTAAAACGTGTTTCAAAACGCATGTAAACAGACGAAAGTCGATAGAATTTAAAGGGGTTTGTACGAGTATAAAGGTATACATTTATACATATTTCCGTTGTTGGCGGATCATTGTCCTTCAATTAAATAAAATGTACGTGCATTCTCTATGACCACACTTAAAAATTACTTTAAAAACGTTATCATCGAGGAAAAAATGTAATGTAAACGTGTTCGCAAATGATAGATTAACGAAAGTTAGTCGGTTTTTGTTAAACCTGTATTCTAGTAGTCTTTGAAAATTCGGTACACCGGAAAATGTACTCAGCAGATTTTCTCATAGCTTAAAGAAATTAGCATGTTCGAATATTTCACAGATATATACTGAGCTTCTTGCAGTTTTTATACGACATTAATGTATTTTTGTAGATATCAGGTTCAGATATGATCGCTTGCAAAACTTGTTCATAGACACAATTGAATTAACAATTTATGGTAAAATGAAAGTAAGACTATTTTCAGTCAACATTTTCCATTGCCAACTGTCCTCAACAGGCCAGTAATTACGCTAAGAGGCATAACGAGGCTTAAAGTGCATCAAGTAAAACTGAAGCATATAGAAAACTGCCAATAGAAAACTGCCAATAGAAAACTGCCAATAGAAAACTTGTCTGAGTTATGATATACGATTGAAACATGTATATCGTCGATCGCTTCAACGCTATTCACAAAATTCAATCGTTAATTCAATCAATTCATTTCAAACACGCAGCCGATTTTCGTTCTGGAATTTCAAAAACTTATTTCGAAATTCTAATATAATTGCAAACTAGGTCGATATATTTGACAAAACGAAGATTGTTCGATATGTGATAAATTGATGAAACGTAATGGCTAATCGTTTCGAGGCCAGAATTTCAAAACTATTTACTGTCGCATTTTATCTATCGTTTGGTCGAGTGTTAAATTTAGATTCCAAATGTTGAGAGTAAAAGTTTCCATAGACAATGATTGTCTTTAAGATAAAAAGCAGATTTAAAACGACCGTTTTTATTTCGATCTAGAAAATATGGGTGGACCCAATATCGGTGCGATTCTAGTACCCATAAGTACTTATTTATCGATAACTAAATTTATCGATAATTATGAATACTTATCGATAATTGTCGATACTACTCGATAATTGTCGATATTTATCGATAGCTATCGATACCTATCGATAATCATCGATCATAATCGATAATTATCGATAATTTTCGATAAGTATCGATAATTATTGATAATTTTCGATAAGTTTTTTTAATCCAGTTATAAACGTCAAGTGTGAATGTTAAATGAATATTTGTTTCATTTCGCTTTAATTTTGACTGCACACAAAATAAATATTCAGTTCAAGTTCAAGCTCACTTTCACTGACTGGTGTATATCGTGCTTTACTTTCGAAAAGTCCGTATATTAAAGGAATTCATTATAGCAATACTAACTAAAATATTGGTTAATTTAATACAATGTACAACATTAGAGAATGGAATTTTTACTTATGAAGACAATAAGTGATAGCAAAACAAGCATAAACAACACAATACTTCGTAAACTTACCAAAGTATTTTATTTCCAATCAAAATTCGCCTAACATAAAGTTTGTCCAGAAAAATGTACTGACAAGAAACAAGTCTTATAAAAAATAAGTTCAAACGGTACTAAATTAAAATCAGTGAAGACTCTTTAGCCGCCAACGTTACAACAATTTCAAAAATTCCGTGTAACTTGTATTTAAAACGCTTGTAATTCAATCTAGTAATATACACCGTAAGCAAGTTAATTCGATTATCATTTATTGCCAATGTAATTTTCACGGTTCGTTTGTTATATTAAATAATTAAAGGCACTTACTTCGATACTTAATTGAACGACATTGTGCCGCATCTTGCCCATGTCGCGTAACATTTTTTTTTTGTTTTCCGATGTGGGGGATGTATATTTGTTCTATATATTGGCAAGTTTTTGTTGTTGTTGTGCTTTATACCTACACAACGATTTCTGCACCCTTAAAGCTTAGAAAATTGGAAAATAAAAATAAAATGAAAAACCAAAAAAAAAGTAATACCGGCGGATCATGCACGATTTTCCTAATGTTAAAGTGCGGCATATACATGTATAAAAAAAACATCACTTTACGCTAAGTCAATTTTCAACGCCCATTGCCCATTTTATATTCTCTATATTGATAGTATATACGTTTCGAGGTTTTTTTTTTCTAATTTGACTATATATTTATGTAATTATTATGCAACATTTGAGGGGTTTGTTTCAAATTATCCCCGCGAGAGTCCGCGCGCACGCACGTACAACACGCGAAAAGAAAACTCTTAGACAGCGAGACAAAAAAAAACGAACGCGGAAAAATCGCGTCCAATATGGATTGCCTTCAATAAAACAGATGAACGTCTTAATTGAATGATCTTTTTTAAATTAATTCAATAGGTTTTTATAGTATCAGATATACAGTCACTGAGTATAGACGAGATTTTTTTCCCGCGTTTCTCTGTACAGTTAATGGGTGCACCAGATGAAGAGACATTCGCCAAATAAGTAATCATGTTCTTAAGAGGTTTTTACCGTTTTTTTTTTGCTTTCTTGTACAATATCTCTAAAGAAAAACAGACTTTTGAAGGATATATGCATATAGATTTTTTGTCGGAAACGGAGAACGAAAATAAAGTTAATGTAACAACAAATCGCGGCACAATTTTTATGTTTGTTGGGGGTTGTGGTGGCGGTGTACTTATGGCCGGGCAACTTGAGGTGTTTTTTTTCTTCTCGTTTATTAACTTCAAATATTGACGATTTAATGAGTTTTTAACTGAAATTGGTAAATTGGATGAAGATTATTGCAAGCAAATGACGATGAGATTTTTTATAGGGTTTTTTTCTGTGGTTAATTTCATCATCATTTTCTGACGGTTCTGGTTCGCAAATTTTTTTTATGGGATTTCATTTCGTATCTTATCTACGATTTGGAATTAAATTAAAAGTTCTCTGCCGGCTGTATTTGTATATATATATATATATGTGGTAATTAAATGCAGACGGAAGAGGCAATATGTATTACATTCATATATATATACGCAGATACCGATTTGTATTTAAATTGAATGGTCGCGAATGGTGATTTAATTTTTTATTAATAAAAATTCATTCTTTCTTCGTATTTGTATATATGTATACTCTATTTATGTATATGTTTTTTATTATTACCACTGTTTGACTAATACATATATATGCATACATTCGTACATATCTATAATTTGAACGACAATTTACTGCATCCGGTTGATAAATAATTTTCGTATTTTTCGTATCCATTTTGCTTGTCGACAACTCAAAATGCATATATATATATGTAGTCGTTTGGAGCGCTATTATTGTTAAAAACAAAAAAAAAACAATCAATCTAAATCTGTTTGAAAAGGAATATAAAAAACTCATTTGAGTGGTATGAATAAAAATCGCTCTACATACATTGTTGGTGTATAAAACATACAGCATGATGTATTTATAATATATATGTTATAGATATACACATTATTAAGTATGAATTAGATATTAAATTGATTTATATTTATTGAATATATTGTTATGGGTATTGTTAGGCGGTTGGATGCCGCGGCGACGACATAATGTTTACGGATTAAATTATCAAGTACTTGGATTTGAATTGTATTTTGTTTGTTTTGTAATTTTCTCACAACTAATTTTCAATTGGTTCATTATACTATCATGCAGTGTAGTGCGCAAATAAGTGAAAAATTAAGTTAGTATACTGTAAGAGCCTTAAAAGTATTCTTGAAGAGCATGAAAAGAATGTTTGATATTTTTGGAGCAATTGAAAGTGCATGTGAGTAATTTGAGATATACCGACAAAATTAACGTTAAGGAATCTATAATTTATCAGCATTTTTAAGTGCAGCGTATTGTACATACCAGAAAATTGCTTTAGTTAAAAGAGTATACCTCTAAAGAAGGTTCACTAAAGCGTTATTTGGTTTGAAATTGTTGCTATCTATGTACAGAATCATAATATTTGCAAAAACATTGCACACAAAAGCATGCACAACGATCATATATATAATATATAAAGTATAGCATAGAAATGAATGATATAATCATAAATGCTTGATGACGACGGTATATGCATTTAATCGAAATAAGGAAACGATCAATTTAAATATGAACTATACGTACGCTAGTCAGATTGACATAAAAGCATGAACATAACTTATAGCTTTTCCTATAAACATACATACATACATACATGTGTATAAACTGTAGGCAAATCAGACAGATTGGCATTCTAATGTAAGTGATTTTGTTACATATAGATACACACATATATAAATAGTATTAGCTAACAATGTTGTTGTATACATTAAGTTGATACAAAAGTTTGATTTGAAGGTAAGGTTCGCATACAAATTCATTTAAATTGATTAATACGCCAAACATAGTTGAACGTATACACAATGTACACATCGAACTAATAACTAATATATATATATTAGGTATACCTATACTTGTAGATTATATACTGAACAAAAACTGAGAGAACATTATTACCATTAGAGGTTAACGATAAGTTAAAGTGGATGATGAATAGGGTTCATTTATTTTACGAATTAACTATATAATCTATTCGATGATGATTATTGAATTGAATAGATTATTAGGTCAAGTGAATTTTGTCATCAATTTTTTTTTCCCAATTGAGTATGTAGATATAGTTAAAATGTAATTTGAAACAGAGAAATTGTAGAATATTAACGAAAATGTCGTAAATTAAATTATGCCATTATGATGCTATTGCGTTGTGGTATATACCTCATGTGATGTGCTTTGGAGGTTTTTGTGTGCTAGCCGGAGGATATTTTGTATTTGGTACTCCAGTTAAACAAGTAAGTATTTTTACGCTCTCAAGAGTTTTTAAAAAATAATTAAATGTATGGGAGAAAAGTTTAAATGACTAGCCATTATACTCATACAATACATCTTTAAGAACGCTATATGAAGAATGTAACAAGTACACTCTAAAAGTATTCTTTTAAAATAGCTTTCCTATGATGACCTTTAATCCCTCTTTAAGAAGAGAGTCTCTTTACGTACACTGCCATACTCTTTTGTAAGCATTCTTGAAAGAGTCATGTCAAATATAGCTTGAAAGAATCTTGAACAAGAATTCCAAATTATGTTTCTGAAATCTTATAAAAGAAAACTTAAATAACGCTAAAAAACTCTTTTCCAAGTATACTACTTCATTCATTTTTCGAGCTTTCTTGGAAAAGCAGGCATAAAGGTTGTTTAAAGAAATCTTGAATAAGTATTTAAAAAATAAATAAAAAAATGTTCTTATTGAAGAAAACTTTAAGTATCTCTAAAAAGTTCTTTTCAAAGTGAACCTTTCCAAAAAAAATTGTATAAGAAGGTTTCTATATAGTTCAAAGAAATCTAGTAGAAATACAATTGATTGTTCTTTCAATAGAAAACTTA